>JZKD02S1162627.1:192538-206906 GCA_000966675.3 Picea glauca | reverse complement strand
TTGCAGTTAGGATCCACCTGTGCTGACAACTTGAAGAAGGATGAATATCCCCAATGAAGTCCAATCCCCATTGTTGAAAGGGTGTGGATTCTATTACAGGTTTCATGGGCAAGGGTTTGAGTTGATGCTTTCTTGAAAAATTTTGACATTTGATACAACTCTTATTTTCCTTCAAACATCAGTGAATAAAGTGGGCCAGTAGTACCCATCCCTGAGAATTTTGTAGGTTGTGGTCTTCCAAAAATGGTGTCCCCCACACAGGCTGTCATGAAACTCAAACATCCCTTTGGGCCTCTTGTGGGTTTAAACATCTCAGAAGCACTCCTAGAGGGTCCCTCTAATGCAAGACCTGGTCAATAAGGCAATATCTGACTTCTTTGAGCTTTAAAGCTCTTGCCTTACTCTTCCCTATTCCATCAGGAGGCTTTAATTCTTGCAGAAAATATATAATGTATGCATACCAGGTGCATTCTGCTAATGGTAAACTGCCCTGAGGACTGCCATTAAACAACTCTGTTTGTTGGACTTCTGAGCAAAGGTTGATGAAGTTAACCCCCAACACTTTACAATTAGATTCAGCCAACATCTTGGCCAAACCTTTCCCTTTAACTAACTTGGTGGGTTTTACTTCCAGATCGAACTCAAGGATCTTGGAAATCCATTTACTCCTTCTACCATCTATGTCAGGATGTATAAGAATGTCCTTCACAGAGGCTGAAGGAACATATGCAATTACTTTTGAGTGCAAGACATAGACTCTGAAATCTTTGTGTGCTTTCACCAGGGAATAGGCTTGCCTTTCCATAATTCCATACCTGATCTTGACATCCCTTAATGCTCTGCTAAAAAAGGAAATAGGTTGCTCCAGCCCTGCATCATTCTTCTGTAGTAGGACAACAACCACTGTATCAATGGAGGCGAAAGAAAAGATCAAGAAGTTCTTGGAATAATCAGTACTAATAAGAATAGGTACCTCAATCAATGCCTTTTTTATTTGTTTAAAGGCTTCCCTGGGTTCAACAGTTCACTTTACTTCATTCCCCTTTCTGAGCATGGTTGTAACATGCTTCACCAACTCAACAAAATTTGAAACAAACCTTCTTAGAAAGTTAATCTTTCCCAAGAAAGAATGGACTTATTTCTTGGACCTTGGGAGTGATAAGGCTTGAATTGCCTCCACTATTGGGATCAATCCTCACTCCCTCAGTAGATACTATATGCCCCAACAACTTTCCCTCTTTCATGGAAAACAAAGATTTTTGGGGATTTAAGGAAAGACCAAACCTTATGCACTTCAAGAAGACCTTCCTGAGGTGACATCAATGTTCTTTATCAAATCTAGAAAAGACTGTTATGTCATCCAGATAGATCACCACAAACTGATCCCTCTCCCTAATGAAATCTATGTCCATGGCTTGCTAAAAAGTTGCCCCTGCATTCATCAATCCAAAGGGAATTTTGGCATACATGAATGTGCCCCAAGGAGTGGTGAATTTTTTTTCTTTTCTCTGCCCTCAGGTAGGACTGATATCTAACTGTAGCCAGAAAATCCGTCAATCATGGATATCCTAGATGCACTTGTTACCCTCTGCAATATGTGTTCCATCTTAGGTAGGGGGTAATTTTCCTTCTTTGAGCCTCTGTTTAGATTACTGAAATCAACAAAAAGTCTGATCTCTCCAATTTTCTTCCTTACTGGGACCAAATTGGCCACCCATTCATAATATCTCAAAGGGACAATGATTTGAGCATCTAACAGCTTATTCACTTCTCTTTCCATGATAGGAAGAAACATGGGATTAATCTGTCTTAGCTTCTTCCTGAATGGTTTGGCCTCCTCTTTTAGTGGGATCTTGTGTTCAATGACAGTTGTGTCATAAGTCTTGAGGTCTTCATACATCCAGGCAAACACATCAAAAAACTCCCTCAATAATCCATCATATTCAGCGCTATGTTCTCTTGTCAAGCTTCTTAACAATTTGACAAGCCTTGGTTCCTTCTCTGTGCCAATGTTACACTCAGTTGTATCAACGCTATCTTTTGAGATTTGACCCTTTAACGCTACATCATTGTTTTCAAACAGTCTTTCCAAAGGAACCAGTCCCTTTGGGATGTGATTTCTAGGCAATTGAACAATGTGATGATCAACAATTTTATTGAGAAAAGTATCGGCTTGAGAGTCTTCTTCAGAGGCAGAGTCTTGATCAATGTGCAGTGCTGAAAATTCTTCAACAGTCTCCAGGAATCTCTTGAAATCAAGATCATCTTCAAACACCTTCCAATTCTTAACATTTTCAGGTATGGAGGGCCTGTATCTCACTTCTATATCATATTTGAGCTTAGGTGGCAGAGGAATTTTGACTAGCTAAAGTGCCCAGGGAATCAGCCACAGAGGATTCTCCTCTTGGAATGAATGATATATTGAAGGCCAGGAAAAAATTGTCAATGAGGTCCCAGGTTTCATTTCTATAGCTCCTAAACCGAGGGTGTTTGGCCTGATAAACATTTTTTATCTGTTGGATAATCAACTCAACATCTCCAAACACAGTGATATCTTTAATCGCCATGTCCTTTACATCCCTTAAGCCCAAAACGAGAGCTTCATACTCTGCCACATTATTGGTAGCTTCAAACTCTAATTTGTATGACAATGGGATAGTTTCTTGAGAAAGGGAAACAAACACTATCCTAGCACCAACACCATCTTTAGAGGAAGCCCCATCAAAGAACATTTTCCAAATGGAAGTAATTGAGGGAGAGACTTCATGGGGGAGAATTGGCTTCTTTCTGATTTGAAGAGGAGCTTCTGGGATGTTGGTGAGATGCAACAAGATGGATCCCAAGTCGGTATCAATGGAAAAGATGGGATGATTTGTGGGGTATTCTTCATCACTGAAAATGTAGGCCAGCTGAGATTCTCTGTATAGTCTTTTGTGCTCCCCTCCAAAGACTGGAACGGTGGCATATGTAAGTTCCATATGTAATGTTCCTCCAACTTTTTAAATCCAAGATCTTGACAATAGCATGCCAAAATTGGGAGGAAAAACGGCTACCACAATGTCCATGACCACACTCTTCATGGGCAACTGAAATAAGGACACCACCAGGTCTTTAATGACTCCAAGACATTACACTCTCCTTGAATCAAAAGAGTACAAGTCATGGTAGGCCTTTGTGACTTCCAGACCGAGTTCTTCCATGACAGTTTTGGGCATGATATTATGAGAGGCCCTAGAATCCATCAAACAGTTGTGCAGCACCTTATCATGAATGTTCAGGGATGTGTAGAAGGGAGGGGATGAATCGTCTCTGTCTTCTACCATAGGACCTAGGATTACTGTAGGATTTTCATCTTGCAAATTGATTGATTCTGTAGGACGATATGAGGGTTCAGACTGCAATAGCTTGGAGAGGCTCTTTTTAAAATCTTCATGTTTGACCAGCTCAGAGAGGGGTACAGGGATCCTGATTTTCTAAATTTCATGCTCAAAATTAAAAGAGGGTGGATTCGGGATTTCTTTTACTTCAGGAACAAGGGCTTGGACTACTGGAGAGGGGGCTTGGAGTTTCTTACCTGGTTTATTTCTGTCATATCTTTAGTAGGCTCTTTTTCTCTTGTGGGCTGCTCAGGAACATAAGGTGTTCTGACTTTCTTTTTGGATCTGAGGTTGTATCTATTTTGGATGTTGCTAGCCTTGTTTCCCTTGCTCAGCTCATTAAGCCGAATTTCCATGAGAGAATTCTCATATGTTGATCGATTCAAATGGGGAAAAGAGGAAGTGTCTCCAAAATAATGGATTTTGAGATCAAGCTCATATATTTCCTCTCCTTCCTCACCAGCAACCAAGTTATTTTGAAGAGGAGTCTGGATCCTTTGATCATCTCTATCTGTGTTCCTTTGTTACCTTGGCATAATCTGGGGAACATTGTTATTCTGCCTCCTGAAGTTTCCTCTATTATCATCATTTTGAGGATTTTTGTATGTCTGCTTCCCTTCAAATATCATCTTCTCCATCTCTGCAGAAAGANTGTTTGTTGGACTTCTGAGCAAAGGTTGATGAAGTTAACCCCCAACACTTTACAATTAGATTCAGCCAACATCTTGGCCAAACCTTTCCCTTTAACTAACTTGGTGGGTTTTACTTCCAGATCGAACTCAAGGATCTTGGAAATCCATTTACTCCTTCTACCATCTATGTCAGGATGTATAAGAATGTCCTTCACAGAGGCTGAAGGAACATATGCAATTACTTTTGAGTGCAAGACATAGACTCTGAAATCTTTGTGTGCTTTCACCAGGGAATAGGCTTGCCTTTCCATAATTCCATACCTGATCTTGACATCCCTTAATGCTCTGCTAAAAAAGGAAATAGGTTGCTCCAGCCCTGCATCATTCTTCTGTAGTAGGACAACAACCACTGTATCAATGGAGGCGAAAGAAAAGATCAAGAAGTTCTTGGAATAATCAGTACTAATAAGAATAGGTACCTCAATCAATGCCTTTTTTATTTGTTTAAAGGCTTCCCTGGGTTCAACAGTTCACTTTACTTCATTCCCCTTTCTGAGCATGGTTGTAACATGCTTCACCAACTCAACAAAATTTGAAACAAACCTTCTTAGAAAGTTAATCTTTCCCAAGAAAGAATGGACTTATTTCTTGGACCTTGGGAGTGATAAGGCTTGAATTGCCTCCACTATTGGGATCAATCCTCACTCCCTCAGTAGATACTATATGCCCCAACAACTTTCCCTCTTTCATGGAAAACAAAGATTTTTGGGGATTTAAGGAAAGACCAAACCTTATGCACTTCAAGAAGACCTTCCTGAGGTGACATCAATGTTCTTTATCAAATCTAGAAAAGACTGTTATGTCATCCAGATAGATCACCACAAACTGATCCCTCTCCCTAATGAAATCTATGTCCATGGCTTGCTAAAAAGTTGCCCCTGCATTCATCAATCCAAAGGGAATTTTGGCATACATGAATGTGCCCCAAGGAGTGGTGAATTTTTTTTCTTTTCTCTGCCCTCAGGTAGGACTGATATCTAACTGTAGCCAGAAAATCCGTCAATCATGGATATCCTAGATGCACTTGTTACCCTCTGCAATATGTGTTCCATCTTAGGTAGGGGGTAATTTTCCTTCTTTGAGCCTCTGTTTAGATTACTGAAATCAACAAAAAGTCTGATCTCTCCAATTTTCTTCCTTACTGGGACCAAATTGGCCACCCATTCATAATATCTCAAAGGGACAATGATTTGAGCATCTAACAGCTTATTCACTTCTCTTTCCATGATAGGAAGAAACATGGGATTAATCTGTCTTAGCTTCTTCCTGAATGGTTTGGCCTCCTCTTTTAGTGGGATCTTGTGTTCAATGACAGTTGTGTCATAAGTCTTGAGGTCTTCATACGTCTAGGCAAACACATCAAAAAACTCCCTCAATAATCCATCATATTCAACGCTATGTTCTCTTGTCAAGCTGCTTAACAATTTGACAAGCCTTGGTTCCTTCTCTGTGCCAATGTTACACTCAGTTGTATCAACGTTATCTTTTGAGATTTGACCCTTTAACGCTACATCATTGTTTTAAAACAGTCTTTCCAAAGGAACCAGTCCCTTTGGGATGTGATTTCTAGGCAATTGAACAATGTGATGATCAGCAATTTTATTGAGAAAAGTATCGGCCTGAGAGTCTTCTTCAGAGGCAGAGTCTTGATCAATGTGCAGTGCTGAAAATTATTCAACAGTCTCCAGGAATCTCTTGAAATCAAGATCATCTTCAAACACCTTCCAATTCTTAACATTTTCAGGCATGGAGGGCCTGTATCTCACTTCTATATCATATTTGAGCTTAGGTGGCAGAGGAATTTTGACTAGCTGAAGTGCCCAGGGAATCAGCCACAGAGGATTCTCCTCTTGGAATGAATGATATATTGAAGGCTAGGAAAAAATTGTCAATGAGGTCCCAGGTTTCATTTCTATAGCTCCTAAANAGGAAGAAACATGGGATTAATCTGTCTTAGCTTCTTCCTGAATGGTTTGGCCTCCTCTTTTAGTGGGATCTTGTGTTCAATGACAGTTGTGTCATAAGTCTTGAGGTCTTCATACATCCAGGCAAACACATCAAAAAACTCCCTCAATAATCCATCATATTCAGCGCTATGTTCTCTTGTCAAGCTTCTTAACAATTTGACAAGCCTTGGTTCCTTCTCTGTGCCAATGTTACACTCAGTTGTATCAACGCTATCTTTTGAGATTTGACCCTTTAACGCTACATCATTGTTTTCAAACAGTCTTTCCAAAGGAACCAGTCCCTTTGGGATGTGATTTCTAGGCAATTGAACAATGTGATGATCAACAATTTTATTGAGAAAAGTATCGGCTTGAGAGTCTTCTTCAGAGGCAGAGTCTTGATCAATGTGCAGTGCTGAAAATTCTTCAACAGTCTCCAGGAATCTCTTGAAATCAAGATCATCTTCAAACACCTTCCAATTCTTAACATTTTCAGGTATGGAGGGCCTGTATCTCACTTCTATATCATATTTGAGCTTAGGTGGCAGAGGAATTTTGACTAGCTAAAGTGCCCAGGGAATCAGCCACAGAGGATTCTCCTCTTGGAATGAATGATATATTGAAGGCCAGGAAAAAATTGTCAATGAGGTCCCAGGTTTCATTTCTATAGCTCCTAAACCGAGGGTGTTTGGCCTGATAAACATTTTTTATCTGTTGGATAATCAACTCAACATCTCCAAACACAGTGATATCTTTAATCGCCATGTCCTTTACATCCCTTAAGCCCAAAACGAGAGCTTCATACTCTGCCACATTATTGGTAGCTTCAAACTCTAATTTGTATGACAATGGGATAGTTTCTTGAGAAAGGGAAACAAACACTATCCTAGCACCAACACCATCTTTAGAGGAAGCCCCATCAAAGAACATTTTCCAAATGGAAGTAATTGAGGGAGAGACTTCATGGGGGAGAATTGGCTTCTTTCTGATTTGAAGAGGAGCTTCTGGGATGTTGGTGAGATGCAACAAGATGGATCCCAAGTCGGTATCAATGGAAAAGATGGGATGATTTGTGGGGTATTCTTCATCACTGAAAATGTAGGCCAGCTGAGATTCTCTGTATAGTCTTTTGTGCTCCCCTCCAAAGACTGGAACGGTGGCATATGTAAGTTCCATATGTAATGTTCCTCCAACTTTTTAAATCCAAGATCTTGACAATAGCATGCCAAAATTGGGAGGAAAAACGGCTACCACAATGTCCATGACCACACTCTTCATGGGCAACTGAAATAAGGACACCACCAGGTCTTTAATGACTCCAAGACATTACACTCTCCTTGAATCAAAAGAGTACAAGTCATGGTAGGCCTTTGTGACTTCCAGACCGAGTTCTTCCATGACAGTTTTGGGCATGATATTATGAGAGGCCCTAGAATCCATCAAACAGTTGTGCAGCACCTTATCATGAATGTTCAGGGATGTGTAGAAGGGAGGGGATGAATCGTCTCTGTCTTCTACCATAGGACCTAGGATTACTGTAGGATTTTCATCTTGCAAATTGATTGATTCTGTAGGACGATATGAGGGTTCAGACTGCAATAGCTTGGAGAGGCTCTTTTTAAAATCTTCATGTTTGACCAGCTCAGAGAGGGGTACAGGGATCCTGATTTTCTAAATTTCATGCTCAAAATTAAAAGAGGGTGGATTCGGGATTTCTTTTACTTCAGGAACAAGGGCTTGGACTACTGGAGAGGGGGCTTGGAGTTTCTTACCTGGTTTATTTCTGTCATATCTTTAGTAGGCTCTTTTTCTCTTGTGGGCTGCTCAGGAACATAAGGTGTTCTGACTTTCTTTTTGGATCTGAGGTTGTATCTATTTTGGATGTTGCTAGCCTTGTTTCCCTTGCTCAGCTCATTAAGCCGAATTTCCATGAGAGAATTCTCATATGTTGATCGATTCAAATGGGGAAAAGAGGAAGTGTCTCCAAAATAATGGATTTTGAGATCAAGCTCATATATTTCCTCTCCTTCCTCACCAGCAACCAAGTTATTTTGAAGAGGAGTCTGGATCCTTTGATCATCTCTATCTGTGTTCCTTTGTTACCTTGGCATAATCTGGGGAACATTGTTATTCTGCCTCCTGAAGTTTCCTCTATTATCATCATTTTGAGGATTTTTGTATGTCTGCTTCCCTTCAAATATCATCTTCTCCATCTCTGCAGAAAGAGATTTCATCATTTTGGTCAATTCATCCACTTGAGGGTGAGGCATAGAGGAACCAGAGGTTGAGGCCTCTGATATTCCCTTTCCTCTGTCTGTAACAGCCTTATTTCTGAGCCTGTCAACTACCAACACATTAGATTCCACTTCTACAACCACATATTGCATATGATCTAGGGAAATAACTCTTCTCTCTCTCAACAGGAGGCAGAAGTCAAGGTCAAATGTATTAGTATAAGATATTTTGGTAGAGGCTTCTATGGGCTTGATCTCAGCAGGGATCTTATTGTACATTTTATTGAATCTTTTGGAGAAGTCAAAGATGGACTCTCCTTCCTTTTTCTTCAAGGACCCAAACTTTGTCATGTAATACATGAAATATTTTTTATCTCCCCACTATCTCTGGAAGGCATTATCCAGTTCTTCAATCCCAATAATGGAACCGAGGGTCAATCCTTTAAACCACTTCCTAACTTCACCATCAAGGCTCTGGACAAAGACTCTCATCTAAACATCTTCATTTTCAATATTCAGGTTGTCTACATAACTGTAGAAGGTAGAAAGATGCTCTTCAACAGTTATGTCTTCCTCTAGAGTGAATTTAGGTGTATACTTCAAGTAATCTCCAACAGGGATAGGGTTCACGGGCTGAGGTAGGATTAAGGGGGCATACCTGGCGGCTACTATGGCATCCATTATGTTTACAGGGGGATTATCACTTTCCATAGGGATAAGAGGTGGAGGAGAATGGGTTTGACCAGGAGAAACTGGAACTGAGCTTACAGGAGGAAAGAGAAACAACAGGGAATTTGGAGAACGAGCTTCAGGACTTAAAGGGACAAAAGTTTCCCTTTCTTCAATAGCAGTAGTAATAGGAGGAGGGGTGGTAAAATCTAGGGTAGGAAAATATTATGAGGTGCTAGGTTTGAACCAGGGTACAACCTCGGGACAAAATGGGAGTGACAAGGCTTTCTCCTTCCANAGGAAGAAACATGGGATTAATCTGTCTTAGCTTCTTCCTGAATGGTTTGGCCTCCTCTTTTAGTGGGATCTTGTGTTCAATGACAGTTGTGTCATAAGTCTTGAGGTCTTCATACATCCAGGCAAACACATCAAAAAACTCCCTCAATAATCCATCATATTCAGCGCTATGTTCTCTTGTCAAGCTTCTTAACAATTTGACAAGCCTTGGTTCCTTCTCTGTGCCAATGTTACACTCAGTTGTATCAACGCTATCTTTTGAGATTTGACCCTTTAACGCTACATCATTGTTTTCAAACAGTCTTTCCAAAGGAACCAGTCCCTTTGGGATGTGATTTCTAGGCAATTGAACAATGTGATGATCAACAATTTTATTGAGAAAAGTATCGGCTTGAGAGTCTTCTTCAGAGGCAGAGTCTTGATCAATGTGCAGTGCTGAAAATTCTTCAACAGTCTCCAGGAATCTCTTGAAATCAAGATCATCTTCAAACACCTTCCAATTCTTAACATTTTCAGGTATGGAGGGCCTGTATCTCACTTCTATATCATATTTGAGCTTAGGTGGCAGAGGAATTTTGACTAGCTAAAGTGCCCAGGGAATCAGCCACAGAGGATTCTCCTCTTGGAATGAATGATATATTGAAGGCCAGGAAAAAATTGTCAATGAGGTCCCAGGTTTCATTTCTATAGCTCCTAAACCGAGGGTGTTTGGCCTGATAAACATTTTTTATCTGTTGGATAATCAACTCAACATCTCCAAACACAGTGATATCTTTAATCGCCATGTCCTTTACATCCCTTAAGCCCAAAACGAGAGCTTCATACTCTGCCACATTATTGGTAGCTTCAAACTCTAATTTGTATGACAATGGGATAGTTTCTTGAGAAAGGGAAACAAACACTATCCTAGCACCAACACCATCTTTAGAGGAAGCCCCATCAAAGAACATTTTCCAAATGGAAGTAATTGAGGGAGAGACTTCATGGGGGAGAATTGGCTTCTTTCTGATTTGAAGAGGAGCTTCTGGGATGTTGGTGAGATGCAACAAGATGGATCCCAAGTCGGTATCAATGGAAAAGATGGGATGATTTGTGGGGTATTCTTCATCACTGAAAATGTAGGCCAGCTGAGATTCTCTGTATAGTCTTTTGTGCTCCCCTCCAAAGACTGGAACGGTGGCATATGTAAGTTCCATATGTAATGTTCCTCCAACTTTTTAAATCCAAGATCTTGACAATAGCATGCCAAAATTGGGAGGAAAAACGGCTACCACAATGTCCATGACCACACTCTTCATGGGCAACTGAAATAAGGACACCACCAGGTCTTTAATGACTCCAAGACATTACACTCTCCTTGAATCAAAAGAGTACAAGTCATGGTAGGCCTTTGTGACTTCCAGACCGAGTTCTTCCATGACAGTTTTGGGCATGATATTATGAGAGGCCCTAGAATCCATCAAACAGTTGTGCAGCACCTTATCATGAATGTTCAGGGATGTGTAGAAGGGAGGGGATGAATCGTCTCTGTCTTCTACCATAGGACCTAGGATTACTGTAGGATTTTCATCTTGCAAATTGATTGATTCTGTAGGACGATATGAGGGTTCAGACTGCAATAGCTTGGAGAGGCTCTTTTTAAAATCTTCATGTTTGACCAGCTCAGAGAGGGGTACAGGGATCCTGATTTTCTAAATTTCATGCTCAAAATTAAAAGAGGGTGGATTCGGGATTTCTTTTACTTCAGGAACAAGGGCTTGGACTACTGGAGAGGGGGCTTGGAGTTTCTTACCTGGTTTATTTCTGTCATATCTTTAGTAGGCTCTTTTTCTCTTGTGGGCTGCTCAGGAACATAAGGTGTTCTGACTTTCTTTTTGGATCTGAGGTTGTATCTATTTTGGATGTTGCTAGCCTTGTTTCCCTTGCTCAGCTCATTAAGCCGAATTTCCATGAGAGAATTCTCATATGTTGATCGATTCAAATGGGGAAAAGAGGAAGTGTCTCCAAAATAATGGATTTTGAGATCAAGCTCATATATTTCCTCTCCTTCCTCACCAGCAACCAAGTTATTTTGAAGAGGAGTCTGGATCCTTTGATCATCTCTATCTGTGTTCCTTTGTTACCTTGGCATAATCTGGGGAACATTGTTATTCTGCCTCCTGAAGTTTCCTCTATTATCATCATTTTGAGGATTTTTGTATGTCTGCTTCCCTTCAAATATCATCTTCTCCATCTCTGCAGAAAGATATTTCATCATTTTGGTCAATTCATCCACTTGAGGGTGAGGCATAGAGGAACCAGAGGTTGAGGCCTCTGATCTTCCCTTTCCTCTGTCTGTAACAACCTTATTTCTGAGCCTGTCAACTACCAACACATTAGATTCCACTTCTACGACCACATATTGCATATGATCTAGGGAAATAACTCTTCTCTCTCTCAACAGGAGGCAGAAGTCAAGGTCAAATGTATTAGTATAAGATATTTTGGTAGAGGTTTCTATGGGCTTGATCTCAGCAGGGATCTTATTGTACATTTTATTGAATCTTTTGGAGAAGTCAGAGATGGAATCTCCTTCCTTTTTATTCAAGGACCCAAACTTTGTCATGTAATACATGAAATATTTTTTATCTCCCCACTATCTCTGGAAGGCATTATCCAGTTCTTCAATCCCAACAATGGAACCGAGGGTCAATCCTTTAAACCACTTCCTAACTTCACCATCAAGGCTCTGGACAAAGACTCTCATCCAAACATCTTCATTTTCAATATTCAGGTTGTCTACATAACTGTAGAAGGTAGCAAGATGCTCTTCAATAGTTATGTCTTCCTCTAGAGTAAATTTAGGTGTATACTTCAAGTAATCTCCAACAGGGATAGGGTTCATGGGCTGAGGTAGGATTAAGGGGGCATACCTGGCGGCTACTATGGCATCCATTATGTTTACAGGGGGATTAGCACTTTCCATAGGGATAAGAGGTGGAGGAGAATGGGTTTGACCAGGAGAAACTGGAACTGAGCTTACAGGAGGAAAGAGAAACCGCAGGGAATTTGGAGAATGAGCTTTAGAACTTAAAGGGACAAAAGTTTCCCTTTCTTCAACAACAGTAGTAATAGGAGGAGGGGTGGTAAAATCTAGGGTAGGAAAATATTATGAGGTGCTAGGTTTGAACCAGGGTAAAACCTCGGGACAAAATGGGAGTGACAAGGCTTTCTCCTTCCAATCCAAGATTGGGAGGAGAAAACTCAGTAGGAACACTCCCAAACTTCAGACTTCAAGAAACTCCAACAGAAGGAAATAAAACAGAATGAGATGCAAGGGTTGGAGCTCCTATGGAACAATGCAAATCATCAGAAATACTTGGTTTAGCAGTAGAAGTACCTCCTCCAAAGGCCTTTCCCTTTCTGATGATCTTCTCTTGGTCGGCTTCAGGTGTCGCTAAAGGCAGTTATGGAGTAGACCTTGTATGTTTGCCTCTAGAAGCCCTGGTTGAAACAGTGGAATCGCCTGTGGGTTCACATCAATGAAGTCGTCACAGTGGAGTCACCAGTGCACAGTAACAATATTGGAGGGATATAATGCCTAATGCACCTTCAGAATCAGAGGCTCAATATCGTTCAATCCCGGGGAAAATATTCAACTTCACCCCGACAATGATGCCAGAAATGTTAGCACCAGAAGTCACTCCTGGATTGGAGCAAGAGTAAGCTTGATACCCATCAATATTTTATGCCACAGTTTGGTTTTATAAAAGGTGACCGAATGGAAGTAAACTCATAACCATATCGTTTTAACTCATAATACTGGACCAAGAAAAGCATGGGCAGGTGAGGTCTTGATCTAACTTCAGTCAATAAGTGTAGTAAAGGGTGAGTAAGTGAAAAAGCAATAAGAAAATCTCCAAGTGCAAGCTCAGCTTGAACCAGGGCTTCACACACTAGGATATGACTCGAGAAAGTCACATATATAATAGTGAGGTGATCAAACCTTCATCAGAACGTTGTAGTAATAGCTTGACTAGATCCTCCATGCCCGAGCTACTTGGTATAGAAAGAAGAGAGATAACATGAAAATCTTGTTAAAACTAGTTGGTATGCCACTGTGATCAAACCTCCATCACAACAACAAAACTACTCCCGACTGGATCATCCATGCCCGGGTGTTCTAACACATGAGTTACAAAGAAATGAAAGAAGTTGATTGTCATTAAACAAGAAGCCTGACGTACATCTGCATAACCATGGAAACCAATGCTTCATTAAAACTTTACAATATGGAGCTTAGCTCTACCATTGATACTAACAAAAATGGAAAAAATGCCTCTAAATACTTGGAGCTGGTTCAGCTGCTGAAGACATGATATTTTCTACATTCATGGCTTTGCGTTGGTAAGTTTCCATGTTAGGCTATGCATGCAGACGTCGGGAAGACTGCCCATGCAGTCGGTTGTCAGACATAATCTTTGTCAGGTTGGACTGACAGTCACCTCCTGTGCTTTGTCTCTTTCTAACCTTCTATTTATGGAAGGAGACGATGTTCAACCACCGTCAACCACCTTAATAACTTCTTTCTCAGGATTAGGCAAGGCCCAGTCAATTATATGCTTGGAGAATGTGGAGGCCTTTCCTTGGTTGCTACTACTTCGCTAGACTACTACGAGGGGGCCCGACCTGCAAACGTGGGTGATGATCTAGCAGGGAGAGCGGTGGCACCGACAATGCGAAGATGAGACGAGGGGTTCTGAGGTGGAAGCACCAGGTGGCATAGAATTGGGGCTATGACACTGGATGAGAAGTGCCATGAGAATATGGATAGGACACAGGTGGAAGTGACATGGAGCATGGGGGCATAGGTTTTGGGAAATAAGAAGGACGAAGGGAATGGGGACATGACACCTAGGATAGTGGAGGATAGGTGTGCGGTGGTGAAGGATATAAGGGAAGTGGGAGATGTGACAAGTGTATCACAATGAGATGAGGGGGAGAGTGAATGATGTGATGGGCAGAAGGAAGAGGTGGAGTGGAGGACAGATGGCAGTAGGAGGTGAGGGTGGTTAGTGGTTTTAAAAGGGGGAGGCTCAATGCAAGGAGAAGGCACCACGTTAGTGGTGGGCCTGCACTGAGAAACCACCCATATCAGACCCCCCCCCTATTAA
>JZKD02S1162627.1:151751-162343 GCA_000966675.3 Picea glauca | reverse complement strand
GACGGCTGAGATTACAGTGCCCAGATCAACGGCGCTTGGACAACCCCGTCCTTCCCAGTCACTCTGTGTTTAGCCAGCATGGGCCCTTCTCCTGTCTTTTCATCTTCCAGACTCACCTTTCTCCTGCCGTCGTGTGTCACCCATCCACCTCCACTCTTTGGTCCGCGTGGTCCACCCTCCTTCTCATTATCCACTTGTCATTTTCCATGTGTCCCACTCCTTTCCACATCAACCTCTCACCAAAAAGTGATTTTATTACCCCTTGTCTTCCCCCCTTCCGCCTGATGTCTTCCTCCATGAACCGTCCTCTGTCACCCTTCCCACACCTCGCCACTTCTTCCACGCCCTCATAATCCGACGTCATCACTCCTATCATGTGCCCCATTCTCCGCGTTGGCCTCCATGCCTACCCATCAATCCATTCAGTTATTCTAGGTGGCAGCGCGAGAAGACTTCCATATCCCAAGGTGCTGAGCTGGCTAGATCATTCTCAATCCCCATGAAGCAGTTATTGAAGCGGTTGGTGGTGGTTAGACATCGTCTCCGCCATAATGGGAGAGTCCGGCAATGAATTAAAGGCACGTTGATTCGCCACTGGAACTGTCGAAGAATTAGATTACGTCTGACATAATTTGTACGATCTTTCAGATGTTGGTTGTCAGAAGCCATGCATACGTAAAGCTTTTAATGCAGTATCTTGGTTTCGCTGATGTTGTTGTTTTGAGTATATGAAGGTGTTTTCGCCATTTTTGTATCTATCGATGGTAGAGCTGAGCTCCCGATTGTAAAGTTTCAGCAACCTTTCTGGTTTCTTGGTCATGTATCTGTGTTTGAGACTTCTTGGTTTATGACAAATAGTTCTCCTTTTTCATCTATGTTTCATCTCATGTTAGAGATCTCACAGTCGAAGGATTCGCATGGGTTATTGCAATCTTGTTATAATAAAGGATTTGTTGTGACATTATTATTTTCTCTGGTTTTCTGTGTTTGATTGTAAGAGGATCTTTCATTCGAATACTTTCTTCTCCAGTCTGTGATGAACCTAATGTTTATAATAGACCTTCGCACTCTTCTCATGCAAGTCTTCCCCCTACTCACCCTTTATTGCAACTCATTGTTTGAAGTTTATCAAGACCTCACTCGTCCATGCATGCCTGGTCTAGTTTCTGAGTTGAGATAATATTGTCCTGAGTTTTCCTCCATTTGATCACCTCTTTAAAACAAATCGTGACATTAAACTGATGGGTGTCAGGCTCTGCTCCTACAAGCAATCCAGGAGTGACTTCTGACACCAACAATTTGTAATAAAGAAATAAAGTGAAGATAGAGATAATATTATAGAGAAAGCCCGTAGTCCATATTAATATGGTGGTAACAAGAAAACATGTGTCAAATTTCATTCCATAATTATTAGTAGATAAACGTGAAGGAGGTAATAGTGCTCCAACATCAACTTGTAGATAGGCGCATGGGAGTGGTCTCAAAACTACACCTTCGAGAATGCTCGTGACTTTGCACTCAAAATTTTATGAGAACAACATTTGAGTGGGTTATGAGCAATCTCTTGAGAGAATCCGTGCAATGCTTCACCCAAAATTAAGGTTTTGAAGCAAGAGTGGAACTTAAGGGAGCGCTCCCTAGTAACACTTGCTACACAAATGTTCCCAACTATGGTCAATAATAGGTAGAAATAAAACCAATTTTCTCAAATTAAATAAAAGGAAATGCTTCTTTTTGAAATACACTTGACTTATCCACTCCCATTTAGTAATATAGTATCAAGAATAATTCTACCCTAACTAAACACTTTTCTCCTTCTGTACTATCCAAGCAACCAAAAGGCTTATCCTTTTGACCAAAGCTTTGGTTGGAATTTTGTAAGAAACATTAACAAGAGTGATAAAGAGTATGACATAATTAAATGGGACTTCATAATTAACATGTCCAATAGGTTGGAGTTTGGCTCTTTTTATCAATACTATGTAGCATTCCTCTTTTTGCAAATTTCACCAAGAGTTAGTGTAAATGGGGTGTTGTTTGGACTTTGTTCAATGGCAATGCACTATTCATAAAGGATTCCCTCTGGCCCCTTCTCTTTATGTTATTGTGGTATAGACCCTAGGTTATTTGATGTAGGTTGTTAGGCCACAAGGGAAGATCAAAAGTATATCATTATTTGGTAGTTTTCATCTTCTTAATCTCCACTTTGCAGATGAATCGACTTTAACACATCGAATCAACAATATTTTGAGGGCACCCCATTATCTTGGATACTTCTAAAAAAGTGGTCGGGTTGTTGTTAGTGAAGAGAAAATCGAGACCTTTCTTGTTGTTTAGAATGACCCTCCTCATTGATGGAACAATAAGTGGAAGTTTATTAAACCTAGAGAGATCATTCGGTATTTAGGAATCCCCCTTATTGTGTAGATTTCTCTATGGAGAAGTGGAGGTGGGTCATGGCCAAGTTTGAGAATAAATTGCAAGCATGGCCTCACCGTGACCTTCACTAGTTGTGGGGAAGGTTATCGTTGTTGACATGATCTTAGAAATTGAGCATATCTATTATTCTTCTTGTATGTTCCCCTCTCAAGCAACATACAAATGGTTAGAGCATATCTATTATTCTTCTTGTATGTTCCCCTCTCAAGCAACATACAAATGGTAAGAGCACATTCTCATAAGCTTTCTTTGGGGCAAGTGGGGGGAAGCAAAAGGGATTCCTTTGATAGCATAGGATGTGTGAACATTACCAAGGGATCAAGGAGGAATGTGGCTCCCTTACATAATATCACAAGTGGAAGCACTTGAGAGTAAATGGGCGGTGTGCACTGTCATGTCCCCATTTTTGGATTCCCTTATTATGTGGTTAGAATCACTTCAGGAGGCTTGAGTCAACCAAGTTAGAGGGGTGAGACTATGTCATCAGTGATCTCAGAGGTTTTGAATGAGTTTTATGGGGCCCAACTTAGCTTATTTACCATTATTCATCATCAGGATCATTTACGCACAACTTGTTGGTTTCGTTGCATTCCGACGATTTTCGTAAAACGTGGTTATTAATGGACATATTTTAATTAATTACACTAAAGGTACTATTTAGAGATTGTTTCTTGGAGAAATATCTTAGTTTAATAGCTCGTTGGAACCGAGCCAAAAATATCTACAAGATGGGATGATGAAAAGTGACATCCAATGGTAGGATAAATCATAAAGGAAAATTAATCACTTTTTGGAGTAAAAAGGTTCATTAAATTAGTAAAGTGATTTTATGAGAAAATATTAAAGATGAATTAAAAGTCACTTTAAGGCAAAAAGGTGAAAAGGGGTATAAAAGAGAGATAGGGGCTCATATTCTCTCATTAGTGTAGATTGTGAATTGGAAATTAGAACCCGGAGAGGAGTCAAACAACTTCCTTCTTGTTTGGTGGCTTTCTAGATGAAATTGTCACCATTGACAGAGTTCGGTATTGAAAGACACACCCTAGTCCATCGAGAGGGTGACACGGGTTCTTCATCGAGCTATAGGATCAAATTATATCAGCTTAGAAGTCAAGTATCAGCTAGGGCGCCAATTTTCCAGTTGCAGTGTGTGGTTTTGGGGAGAGTTTGCAACAGTTGAGGGTCGCTAGGCCCAACCAATTAGGGAAAGATGGATTCCTTCCAACCCATTTGAGGAAGAGTAAATGTGTACCAATAGAGACAATTATCATCAGATTTCGATGGGTAAATCTCTCAGATCGTGCTAGCTTGTCAGTTTGCAGTGCGTGGAGGTCTGGGTATCCATCCGGGATTTCGAATGAGTAGTAGTGAGTCTGTGTTTCATCTCAAAGGATGGAAGAGTGTTCTAGGGAGTAGGGAGACCCATCTAAGACAGATTTCAGCCATATCTGACGAGTATAGCCATTAAGGCGCATTTTCCAGTTTGCAACAACACTTTTTCAGCTTATTTGTTGTTGCATGCAACGTATTCATCATTGCATGCAAGAGATATTTAGCACATGCTTGAGATCAATTCATCTAGAGTTATCATTGGTATTTATCATTCTTTTATTTGTATTCCAGTTATGATCGTTATTGTTCATATCTAACTGAGGATATCTAGCTTGAGTTTTCCGTATATTGATTGTATTATTGTTATTTTGTTGAATAAGAATCATTGAGTTGGTTATGGTTCCACATATATTTGCATGCACTGTATTAAACATTTAAACACAACAAAACACATCCAGAAACCTTTGAAACTCAATCAGAAACCCCCAACTTATCAGATCTACAGCCGAAACCCCAATTATTAGCAGTTTATATCTAGATCTAGGATCTGGGATATTACAATGGTATCATAGTCTTCTTCATGCCATCCTATGAAGAAGCGCTTAACTCATGACCCCATGATTCCGAGAACATGTGAAAAATACCTAGAGGGATAAGGTCACATCAGGGATGAGTACATTCAGTACCGTAGGGGTCATAGTAGAGACAAAAGGGACAGAAACAAGAGAGACTACATTCCCTTCCATATTCATTCAGATACAGAGGACAGAGACAAATATAATATTAGTTTGGAGACAGAGGTTGAATTAGAATGTAAGATGGGTGACAAACATGATATTCCAGAGGGAAAGGGGAAAGGACTAGAGACTCCTTACAAAAGTACACCAGCTATGTTGAATGATCTCGCCAAGGGGAAATGAGACATGATGAATGCCATAACATAGATGGTAATCAATACACAACTGATCCAGAACAGCCTGGGCACATTTGGTGAAAATATAGCAGGTGGAGCGAGTGGTTCCATGGGACACCATGGAGGTGGAGCTAGTGGATCCAATGGGATCCCAACAGGGTCGAGTGGACACCAGACACCCACTCACACCTATATCTTAGCGGATAAGATTCCCAAGCCGCTCTTTTCGAAGTTTTGGGGGGACAACAAATTGGACATCTAGGAAAGAGGCAACAAACAAGACAGAAAGAACATGATGAGGAGTTTGCAGATTGTTTGAGGGAGTATCAGGAGCTTGTTACGACATTTCATGCAGACATGTCATTCAAGGATTTTTGCACCATCAAACATCCTGAGTGGTATGAACCCTAAGTATCAGTGGACAAGAAGGTGTAGGTGCCAAGGAAAAAGGTTGATGGTGCATATGGTGAAGTGTCCCCATCAATCGATTTTGAGGATTCCACATCATACCTTATTAGTGATGTTCATGATGATGAGGATGTGCATGAGGAGGAGTTGGTAGCAGATGAAATACCTTGTGAGGTTGACCTAAAATCTCAAGAGATGTGTATCAAAGGTGAGAGAGAGGTAGTTGGTTTTGAGGAGGTTTGTTCACATGGTTCACCTACTGAGATGGATCTCATTTCTCAGGAGGTTTTTTTGAGTGATGTTGGGTAGAGTGGTACAACAGATGTTGGGGTGTACTCTGATGAGGATTCCACAATTGACCTTGGTAGAAAGAGTCACGAGGTAGCACTTCAGCATGATGTGGATGTTTGTTTGTGTGAGTCACACCATTTGACAGGGAAACTGAAGGTTCACGAGGACATGATTGTGGAAGCCATGAGACACCTCGATGACACACATACATTGGTGGCTGATTTTTGTTGGAGGGCCACTATGGCACCGGACAACTTGGGAGGAGATATTTCCCTTGCAGATTTTATTACACTCAAGGAGGATATGGTAGTGACTAGATATAACTACCTACACCTTCTTGCATATAGGGATTATCTTCTCACAGTGGGGGCATGTACTAGGGTGCGTTGGAAGGGAAAGAGCATGAGGTAAATAGATTTACCCGTGCGCTGGTGAACACATAGGACTCCTTGGAGAGCACACAGATGGTCCTTCAAAAATCTAAGTTATAGGTAGGGAAGCTTTGGGAGGAGTTGAGTCCGACATATCTTTCATCCATTTCAATAGGAAGTTAGTCATATACATCAACCTTCTCTTAGGATTTTGTCAGTGACATTGTCGAATTGATGGAGGAGCCTCATATGATGAGCGAGAATGAGGGGCATTCAGACTTATGGGCAATTTTAGAGAGACATGACACAAATATTTTTGAGGATGCACATGTGTTACAGGAGCCACCACCTTTGGTGAACTGCTTGATGCTCATGATGAGACAATTGAGAATAAACTCATGGATTGTGGAGACAAGTACATTTCGAGTGAGGACACATCCATTTGGGATCCAAGTTAGTTGACACCCATGATGAGGACATGTCTATACATGATCCAGGGTCAGTTGATACTCATGGATTGGTTGATACAGTGGTACATCCAGGATACAAGATGGTACCGAAGGACATAGGAGTATGCAGTGGTATACAGGGGCATATGATGATAAACAGTAGTCTGCATTGGCATGCAGAGGTGTAAAATGGTGCACATGGGGATGCATTGGAGTGCAGGGCAGAGACATATTTGATGGAGCATGGAGTTTCCAGTGGATAGCATTCTGCTCTGTTGCCGCAGTGCATGGATTTTGGAGATCATATCATCAACAGTCGTAGTACCTATGATGATGGAGAGAGTAGGGTTGACCTTCAATGTGAGGAGACACCTTTGGATGTGTATGATGGCATGGGAGTAGCGTGGAGTCTGAGTGAATGCTCAGAAAGTCGGACATACAGTCGTGCATGGATGAGTTATTGATCATACCCTTGGGATTGACCAATGTGTGTGACACTTTCCAGTCGGACATACAGTCGTGGAGGTTTTTTCTACCATTCCTTGATGCTCTCATCAAGTACAACAAAACATGGGATGATTATGTGAGGCAGTTGGGTGAGCCCCGAGCCATTATAGATATGACAAAGATTCTCCATTTGGGGCATGTGGACAATGCGCTGGTTGACAGAGGGAAATTGAGGGACAACATGATCTACTATAGAGATGGCCCATATTTAGTCTCTGAGACCACATTTAGGGAGATGCTCATGAGGATGATGTATGATACATCTTGGAAAAGGCATTCCGAGAATTTGTATGATTTTGAGGCACCGCAGGAGATAGGGCTATTTTTCAATGGGGTGTCTAAACTCCATGCTTTGTCTGCATACATTTTCAAGAGTGAGGATGGCATATTTCTCTGTGCGAGTTGGAATCATAAGGACATATTAGTAGGCACAGGGTTGATTTCTAGTATCTGGTTTTCATCAGTTGGTGCTATATAGGGTTCAATATATTGGCTCAACTGGATTCCGACAGTTATCAGTATGGCACAACAAAAATCAGTGGGATTTGGAAGTGGTGGACTTCCAAATTGGCTATGGGATCCATGGATTCATTTGGTCGGTAGTTTCTTTCACTTCTTGATGGACCGGGTTGTGCCAACGAGCGGTCTACCCCAGTCTTGGATTGTCATGACAACGCTTACTGGGATTTGTTCTATATGGTGAGACAAGTTCTCTCTTTTGATACCCAAGATCGAGTATGGCAGTGGATTTGTAGAATTTGGTTCCGTAGGGACACCTTTACAGATTATGCTTCTTGATAGAAGGCCCAATCTTTACAAGTATTTTAGCATGGGGATCTAGGAGTGGGGAATCCAATATTTGTACATTGGGAAGACAATCATGGCCAAAGTGGTGCAGCATCAGCATGATGACCCCTTTCAGAGATTAGCGTGGGACCCTGAGATAACAGGACTAGGAATTTCATTGACTGATAGAGGTGAGTGGATTCTTGTAGGGGGGAATCATTCAGATTTTCCATTGAGCTTCAATTTTGAGGAGAGAGTTTCATTTTTTAGTGATTCTCTAAGGTCTTGTAGCTCCTCACTATGGCGGCAGTATATTCATCTGGAGGAGGCCATGTTTGGCTTGGAGTGGTCATGGAGGTCAGGATCATTTTCTATGGAGGTCGAGTGTTACTTTCAGGAGTTCTCTCATGATATGTGTGAGAGTGTCTCCCTAGTAAAGAGACTTGTTGAGTGATTGATTGAGTTTTTGCAGTACCGTGTTTCTCTACCCATCAATAACATTCAGGAGGAGACTTTTTATGCCAGTACCTCACCAGAAAATGAGTTGAGAGGAGGATGCTTCACATCTTCCAGGTTGGTTTGGGACTGGGTATCATGTCAGTTTCAATTGGTAGAATGTTAGGGTTTGATGGGATTGCTTGAGGTCAAGCATTCTTTGGGAAGGGAGGAATGTCATGTCCCAATTTTTGGAATCCCTTATTATGCGGTTAGAGTCACTTTAGGAAGCTTGAGTCATCCTAGTCAGAGGGGTGAGACTATGTCATCAGTGAGCTCGGAGGGTTTGGATGAGTTTTATGGGGCCCAACTTAGTTTATTTACCATTATTCATCATTAGGTTCATTTCCGCACAACTTGTTCTTGGTTATGTTGCATTCCAATGATTTTCGTAAAACAGGGTTATTAATGGGCATATTTTAATTAATTACACTAAAGGTATTATTTAGAGCTTGTTTCATGGAAAAATACCTTAGTGTAATAGCTTGTTGGAACCGAGGAAAAAATATCTACAAGATGGGATGATGAAAAGTGATTTTTTGTTTAAATTAATGCAGTTGCAAGAGCCATTCTCTGGAGGATGGAAAAGACTCTAGTTGTGAACTAGGGCCCCCAACACACTCCTGGGGTTTCTTGGTATGAGACCAAATAGTGAGATCCATGGAAAAAGACCCTAGTGAGGGACACCAGTATATGAATGGGGTTCTTGGTCTTGGACCAAGCAGTAAGTCCCTAGATGTGTCTAGGGCCCTTGGATGGGTTCCAGGGAATCCTTTCTCAGTGCTTGGATTGATCCTTGGATATGCTCCTTGGTGGTTGATATAAGTCCTTAGATGTGTCTAGGGCCCATGGATGTGTTCCAAGGAACCCTTTCTTAATGCATGGGTTGATCCTTGGTCTTGTACCTTGGTGGATAAGACCCTAGACGTGTTCTAGGGCCCCCAGATGTGTTCTGGGGCAACCTGGTCTTGGACCAGGTAGATCTTGGTGAAATACCAAGATGTTTTGATGTGTGATCCTCTTCCTCTCTCCTAGGATGGTCCATGAGACCTAGGAGTGCCTATGAAGATGGACATGACCACATTGTTGATGTACCCTCTTATGGAGTGATGATAAATTTTATAAGTCGTTATGAGACTCATGTGGACATGTTTTCCCATTATGGACCCCCCTTGACTTTGTCTTAAAAGGTAACCCCTTGTTGTTTTGCTTTCCCTTGTGTTTTATGTGATTGGGGTTTTATTTATGTGATGGAGATTTTATTTATGTGATTGGGGTTTTATTTATGTGATTGGGGTTTTATAATTTATATTGATATTAATTGACAATTTAATTAATATTTATATTAATTAAAAATCAATATTTATTTTTATTTTTAATTACCCTAACCCCTCTCCCTAACTATAAATATGACCCTACCCTCTAGCATTTTACATACTCACATTCACTCCTCTCTCTCTCTCCTTGTTGCGGCTACCTCGGTGATTAGCATATTGTGTGATGTGGCCTCTTATGTTGGTGATTCAGCTTTAGATCTAAGTTTTGTCATTGGATGGGTGCTACTCCTAGTTGACTACTGATGTGTAGAGGGAAACGAATCCTTCTCCATGACTGTTGGATCTGTCCTTCTGAGCCGTAAGTCCTCCCTTGCTGTCATCTGAGCAGAAGCTCCTTCTCCTGGCTACCAAATATGCTCTAAAGGCTCACAAACCTGAGTACAGGTGTCGTGGCCTCCTTTGTTGGTTGTCTCTCTACTATATGAAGGTCATGGCCTCTCCTCCTAGCTGTTGCATGCTGAATTGAGGTCCCTGTGAGGGTTTTCACTTGTTGTCCAGTGTTGTCTCCATGTTGTGTGAAGGTTGTAGATTTTTCTACTAGCTGCCATATGTTTCTACTACTTGGTGTCCCCTGTGTTGGGGTGTTTATTAAGTGTTTCCTTCCTTTTCAGTTATGGAGGGTTTTCTATGGACTGTTTTTCTATGGAGTGTTTTCTTTTTTTATATGGAGGGTTTTCTTTTTGATATGGAGGGTTTGTTGTCTCAGTTTTGGAGTTCTTGTTGTCCCTTCTTGTGGGGTACCTTCTATTGTTTTATCAGCTATGGTCAATACCTTGTTGTCCCTTCTTGTGGGGTACTTGTTGCAGTTCTCTTGTGATGGTCTATACCTTGGCAAAACGGTCCCTAAGTCCTTATGACAGAGATCAAACCCTAGAGGTTTGATCCATGAACCTAAAACTATTTCTGAGCATATTCTAAAGGTTTACATCCACACATGTGATAGGTATATCTTTCTTAGATCATGAGGTAAGCTTGAGGTTTGTCTTTTTCACTCAGAAATTTTGTTTATACTCAAAATTTAATTTAGATCTGTTTATTTATTTTCTCATATATGTTGATCTTGTGAAAAGAAAAAAAAATAGCATTATTTCTTTCTATTTTTCCCTAATTCTAACATGGTATCAGAGCTTAGGGCATGAATAGAGCTCAAGATTTGCAAACTTGAGCCTCCATAGATCCTTATTTTAGGGTTTTTTCTTTAGATCTTCATGGCACACTCAGCAGGGCAGTAAGGGTGCAGCACTATACCAGCGTGGGCGTGCCA
>JZKD02S1162627.1:134745-145212 GCA_000966675.3 Picea glauca | reverse complement strand
CTATTGCCACGTCCAAGACGTCTCTCTTTCCACCTCCAAGATTGTCGCTCCCATAGCAACCACGTCGGAGCTAGTAACTCCTGGACGTCGTTGTTGCCACCTGATGGACGTCGTTATTGCGACGTTCAAGAGTGTCGCTCCCATAGCAACCATGTCGGAGCTAATACCTCCTTCCGTTGGTCTTGCCACCTTTGAAGCGTCTCTCTTGCCACGTCTGAAACGTCTCACTTGCCACGTTTGCAACGTCTCACTTGCCACGTTTGCAACGTCTCAATTGCCACGTTTGAAACGTCGGTCTTGCCACGTTTGCAACGTCTCTCTTGCCACGTTTGCAACATCTCAATTGCCACGTTTGAAACGTTGGTCTTGCCACGTTTGAAACGTTGGTCTTGCCACGTTTGCAACGTCTCTCTTGCCACGTTTGCAACGTCTCAATTGCCACATTTGAAACGTTGGTCTTGCCACGTTTGCAACGTCTCTCTTGCCACGTTTGAAACGTCGGTCTTGCCACGTTTGCAACGTCTCTCTTGCCACATTTGAAACATCGCAATATAGATGAAAACGTGGTCGTCGGAAAAACGACGTCATGTGAAATGACGTTTGAGGGGGTCCGAGGTTTGTCGGTCTTCCGACAATAGAAAGTGCCAATTGCGTCGAACGCGCCGTCGGAATTTGACCCAAATGCAGTAGTGTTGTGGCAGCAATTGTTTTTTTTATACATGTTTAATGTCTTGAAATGATATTTTAAGTATTGAACTTCCTACAACAGATTATTCATCGAGCAGTCCGTTGTTTCCCTTTGTTTTCTATTATTTCATTGGTCTCTCATTAGTGTGCCACCAGCCAAGGAGGACCCTGATTCATATCATTTTGTCAACCCAACCTTGTTTTTGTCTTGGTAGAACAACCCTCTAACCAACCAACAAAAAATTAAAAGAAACAACCATTATAAATTGATAGGTGGCCTAACTTTGCCCTTTAGCAGTCAGGTGCAGACCTTAGGACCAACAAGAGCCATGGAAAAAGACCCTAGTGAGGGGCCCCAGTATATGATTGGGGTTCTTGGTCTTGGACCAAACAGTAAGTCCCTAGATGTGTTCTAGGGAATCCTTGCCCGGTGCTTGGATTGATCCTTAGATATGCTCTTTGGTGGTTGATATAAGTCCCTATATGTGTTTAGGGCCCCTGGATGTGTTCCAGGGAATCCTTGCCCGATGCTTGGATTGATCCTCGGATATGCTCCTTGGTGGTTAATATAAGTCCCTAGATGTGTCTAGGGCCCCTGGATATGTTTCAAGGAACCCTTTCTTAATGCATGGGTTGATCCTTGGTCTTGTACCTTGGTGGATAAGACCCTAGATGTGTTCTAGGGCCCCCAGATGTGTTATGGGGCAACCTGGTCTTGGACCAGGTAGATCTTGGTGAAATACCAAGATGTGTTAATGTGTGATCCTCTTCCTCTCTCCCGGGATGGTCCATGAGACCTAGGAGTGCCTATGAAGATGGACATGACCACATTGTTGGCGTACCCTCTTATGCAGTGATGACAAAGTTTATAGGTCATTATGGGACTCATGTGGACATGTTTTTCCATTATGGACCCCCCTTGACTTTGTCTTAAAAGGTAACCCCTTTTTGTTTTGCTTTCCCTCTTGTTTTATGTGATTGGGGTTCTATTTATGTGATGGGGATTTTATTTATGTGATTGGGGTTTTATTTATGTGATTGGAGTTTTATAATTTATATTGATATTAATTGACAATTTAAGTAATATTTATATTAATTAAATGTCATATTTGTTTTTAATTTTAATTACCCTAACCCCTCTCCCTAACTATAAATATGACCCTACCCTCTAGCATTTTACATACTCACATTCACTCCTCTCTCTCTCTCCTTGATGCGACTACCTTAGTGATTAGCTTCTTATGTGATGCAACCTCTTTTGTTGGTGATTCAACTTCAAATCTGAGTTTTGTCATTGGCTGGGTGCTACTTCTAGTTGACTACTGATGTGCAGAGGGCAGCGGCTCATTCTCCCTGATTGTTGGATCTATCCTTTTGAGCCGTAAGGCCTCCCTTGTTGTCATCTGAGCAGAGGCTCCTCCTAGCTAACGGATATGTTCTAAAGGCTCATGGACCTAAGTACATGTGTTGTGGCCTCCTTTGTGGGTTGTCTCTCTACTATATGAAGGTCGCGGCCTCTCCTCCTAGTTGTTGTGTGTTGAACTGAGGTCCCCGTGAGGGTTTTCGCTCGTTGTCTAGTGTTGTCTCCTTGTTGTGTGAAGGCTGTAGATTTTTCTACTGGTTGTCACGTATTTCTACTACTTGTTGTCCCCTGTGTTGGGGTGTTTATCAAATGTTTCCTTCCTTTTATGGAGGGTTTGCTATGGATTGTTTTTCTATGGACTGTTTTGCTATGGAGTGTTTGCTTTTTTATATGGAGGGTTTGTTGTGGAGAGTTTGTTGTCTCAGTTTTGGAGTTCTTGTTGTCCCTTCTTGTGGGGTACCTGCTATTTTTTTATCATCTATGGTCAATACCTTGCTTTCCCTTCTTTTGGGGTACTTATTGCAGTTGTCTTGTGATGGTCTATACCTTGGCAAAATTGTCCCTAAGTCCTTATGAAAGAGATCAAACCCTAGAGGTTTCATCCATGAACCTAAACCTATTTCTGAGCATATTCTAAAGGTTTACATCCACACATGTGACTAGTACATCTTTCTTAGATCAGGAGGTAAGCTTGAGGTTTGTCTTTTTCACTCGGAAATTTTGTTTATACTTAAAATTTAATTTAGATCTGTTTATTTCTTTTCTCATATATGTTGATCTTGTGAAAAAAGACAAAACAAAAAAAAACATTATTTGTTTCTATTTTTCCCTAATTCTAACACTTTCAGTGGCCAGAGAAATCATAAAGGAGAATTAATCACTTTTGGAGTAAAAAGATTCAATAAATTAATAAAGTGATTTTATGAGAAAATATTAAAGATGAATTAAAAGTCACTTAAAGGGAAAAAGGTGAAAAGGGGTATAAAAGAGAGATAGGGGCCCATATTCTCTCATTATTGCAAATTGTCAATTGGAAATTCGAACCTAGAGAAGAGTCAAGCATTTTCCTTCTTGTTTGGTGGCTTTCTGGATGAAACCATCACCATTGACAGAGTTCGATGTTGAAAGACACACCCTAGTCCATCGGGAGGACCACACAAGTTCTTCATCAAGCTACAAGATCAGATTATATCAGCTGAGAAGTCTAGTATCAGCTAGGGCGCAGATTTTCCAATTGCAGTGTGAGGTTTTGGGGAGAGTTTGCAACAGTTGAGGGTCGCTAGGCCCAACCACTCAGGGAAAGGCAGATTCCTTTCAACCCATTTGAGGAAGAGTCAGGGCGCACCAGTAGAGACAATTATCATCAGATTCTGACAGGTAAATCTCCTAGATCGTGCCAGTTTTTCAATTCGCAGTGCGTGGAGGTCTATGTATCCATCCAGGGTTTCGACTGAGCAACAATGAGTCTGTCTTTCATCTCAGAGGATGGAAGAGTGTCCTAGGGAGCAA
Source organism: Picea glauca (assembly GCA_000966675.3). Taxonomy (NCBI): domain Eukaryota; kingdom Viridiplantae; phylum Streptophyta; class Pinopsida; order Pinales; family Pinaceae; genus Picea; species Picea glauca. The sequence goes on along the minus strand of JZKD02S1162627.1, from coordinate 141,653 downwards.
GGCGACCCATCTAAGACAGATCTCAACCATATTTGACGAGTATAGCCATCAAGGTGCATTTCCCAGTTTGCAGCAGTAGTTTTCCGGCTTATTTGCAGCTTCATGCAATGTATTTATCATTGCATGCGAGAGATCTTTAGCGCATGCCTCAGATCCATTCATCTGGCATTATCATTAGTATTTATCATTCTTTTATTTTTTATTCCAGTTAAGATCGTTACTGTTTAGATCTAACTAATGATATCTAGCTTGAGTTTTCCGCATATTGATTGTATCACTGTTATTTCGCTGAATAAGAATCATTGAGTTGGTTACGGTTCACATATATTTGCATGCGCTGTATTAAACATTTAAACACAACAAAACGCATCCAGAAACCTTTGAAACTCAATCAGAAACCCCCAACGTATCAAATCTACAGCGGAAACCCCAGTTATTAGCAGTTTATATCCAGATTTGGGATCCAAGATATTACATGCACAATGGAAGGGGATGCTCCTTGGTAAGTCTTAGTTCAACACTAGATTCAACAAGTTCAACATATTCAAGGTTTTAATGGCCCTTTTCAGTTCTGTGACATAATTGGAAATGTTGAGGTTTCACAATCGCAGGTTCTGTTGCACTCAAGAGTGTGGGCTACATGGCAGGTTGTGTCTATATTTCTTGCTTGGTAGTTTGAGGGTCCACATGATGCCTAGGATTTGGCATCACACTCGATCTAGATGTTTATGTTCCCTAGTGGTCAGCTGAGTGTTTCATCTAGTTTTTCTAGCAAAAGATTGGCAGGGAAGGTCTTTTTTTGGAAGGATTCTTGGGAGCATAATCACTACCAATGGCACTCCTTCCATGCTCTTAGGCAGGCCCAAAATATCATTGGTTCAATGAAATTTGTTTAGAGGGTCTTTGTCCCCTGATTCCTAAGATTTCCATTTTAAAACATAGATCCCTAGGTCAGGGCTGTTTTGGAGGGATTGGAAGCCCTTTTACATCTAAGCAAGGATCTTTATGATATGGTAAAACACGCTTTTGACATTGTCCCTCAATTGAACAAACGTGGGGGATGAAGGATCATGTCAATCGTTGGGTGAGGAGGTGCCAATCCATCTAGAAATTGATTCTTCTTTTAAACACAAAGTTTGGGGGTGGCTTCTTCTCCAACAAGGGTTGGTTGTCAAGGCAGGTTTTATAAAATTGACATGTTAGATGTTGCTTGTGTCTTGTGTGGAAAGGATGAAATGGTTGAGTATATCTTTTGGAGATGTCAAGCTGCCAACGTGTTTTAGGCATGATTTCACACTGAATTTCACTTCTTCATTGCACTACTTTCGCGGAAACATCCTCTTCTAGGAAACACTTAGATGATTAGGGATAGCTGCAAATCCTTGTGGAACAAAATGCAGTTGATTGCTATTGGCTTTCTGTGGAAGCATCGATGTAAAGTTATTTTTCAAGACAACCCCTCTTTTAGTTTAGGGGACTCAAGGAACTTTAAGCCGGAGTTGGCTTTGCTTGTGAGAGTTAAACTCAGTGTGTATCATCGTGAAGTGGAGTCCCTTCCCCTTGGTGCACACGCTCATATGCTTGCATTTTTGTCTTTTTTAGGATGCGATTTTCCTGGTGCCCTTGTGGTCCATGTGAAGTAATTCTAATTTCTCAATTCTCTGATGTACTTATTTCTTCTATAAAGAAATATATGCAATGTTTCAAAAAAAATATAATTGACTATAGGAAACACTGGATATATTCAAGGTTTATCGTAATACCCATTGAACAACTTCCCAACAATGAAAAGAATTATAAATAGGATTATCAACCATAGTGTTACACTGATAATTATCTACATGCAGGATATAAACAATCAAATATTGTCCTTTTCAGGGAGATCCTTTTTGCTGTCAGCGTCTACAAGAGAACAAGTGCAATATTAAATTAAAGATGTGGCTTTGCAAAGATATATTTCACATAAACAAAGCACTTACATAATTCATAATTACCACCAATGCAGTATTGTAATCATTTATTAAATATCAATCACCTGCTGAATGAACAAGAGACTTTTCTGCAGATTACAAGTGTTCCTCCCCAAAATTCCACAACCTACCATGCGAAACAACCGAATTATATTTTCAAAGTGTTCTTCTTGAGACAATAAAGTAATGTTTAGTGCCAGGATATGGATTCTATATGCCTTTGTAGAAGAGGATAATCACCCAATAATTACTAGGAAGCACAGTTATTTTCATGTTGCAAACCTACTGATCCTTGAGCCTACAAATATAGATAACCTTGCAAAAATAAATGGAATTCCAATATATAATGATTATTACCTCACAGGATTTTAATTCTCAATCTGTTACTCTTAAGCCATAGTGGGAAGCAGAAGCAACCGTGTCATCCACTTAATTACATTGTCAAATCCATCTTCACGTCCTTATTTCATAGCTCGCTGCTCGGGTTACAGCACGAAATCCTTTATATGGACGATAGACCACATTTTGGAGGTCCAATTTATCTATTTTCAAGCCTGATAGACCAATTCCCATGATCTTGAACCCAACAAGGAGAGTGGGAAATTCACGCAAGCAGTCTACACCATTTTCTAGCCGAAGAGTCCCTGTTAAACATGGGGTTTTGTCTTTTGGAATTCGACCTATTGACCAAGTGCAAGCCTGTAGAGCACATAATCTTGAATGCTTTAAACTCATTTGTTAATCAAGAAACTCGAGTCAGATTGATATGAATCATTCTAGACACAAGTATTTCCGGTATTCTTAAAAAAGGGACATACAATATGAAATCCAGAATTCCTACATCGCAAGAGGTTAAACATCACAACCATCATTGTGAAAATGGATAGTGAGAAAAAATGATTGTAACATTTATCCAAGTATCAAGATGCCAAAAACAGACTAACAATACTGAGTGGATGATTCCAAATCAACAATTGGCACAACCAATTCCTTGATTTTGACTGTCCTTTATACTTGAGCTAAAACAAGTTCAAACAAAGGTCTTTAAAAAATTACTAACAACAGGTAGTTGTCTATGAACACAAATTCTTGACTTAAAAGCCCAATCTATATGTTTCGTGGACTAAGAAAAGCTATAGCAGTTCAAATTGCATCCTCCTGTATGCATTGGAAGCACACCCACAGGAGGCTAAAAGTTGGTGAAAGGTAGACCCATGTGGTCAACCATTACACATAGAAAGACCTTGGAGGGTTTGATATGGATAGCATCATAAAAAATAAATATTGAATCATGAGAGAGATTCTGTGAATTTTATTGGGGTGATCGATGGGATTGTCACACCTATGGTAGTTAGAATGGAGAGGAATCAACCATGTTCATTGTCTCCAAGATCAAGATAAAAATATTTCCATGGATCTATGTAGATAATTCCAAAAACAAGCCCAAGGGGTTAGCTTAACCAGTTGTCGCAAATGTTGTTGGGCATTTGGCTAGTTCCGTGCTAGAAGGTGCTCAGTTCAAATCCCCCTAGGTTAGGCACACTAGTCCACACTGATGGGCTTACTAGGGATGCCATCCACAAATGTGGGAAGCATCCCTTGGGTTTCCCTGCAAGATTTTTACTGGAAAACAAAGAAAATTTAAAATCAAACCCTTTTAAATTGGGGCTTGCAATTACAGGCCCCCATTTACACAGATTGACATTGGAGCTATAGAAAACCCTTATGCTATAATATAAATAAATTGCATGAGAAGACTAGGATAAAATTCAAATAACCTATACTCAATTGAAGGTGGGTATTGCAGGATATTGAGGACAGATAAGTTAAAAACACGGTAGTCCATTTGGAAGGATAGAGCTGCCTTTTTAGTCATGCATTTTTGCATGGATGACTCTCAACCATGGGATGGTAGGTAAATATTTCCTTCATTTTCCCATATTGACTAATGGTTTGTGTTGTTTGCCAAAAAGGAAGAGACATTTCAGTGTTTAAATGCTATACATACTCATTTCAGCTATTTGTACCAATAACAGCAAACCGAGGTATGTAAAACAAATGATTCATGAGTTAATAGCATAACATCTGCATACAATTATAAAACTAATATAAATAAACTTGAACACAAACCTTGTTTGTAAGGACGTTGAAGCTCCCATGGTTTGCTGTCAAATCTGATGAAACCACAGATGGTGGCAAGGAAAATTGTAAGGCTATTGAATCAATAGGCTTTCCAGGGTCAGTGCGCATGCCAACTAATATGTTAACCCGGCAGAGTCCAGCATCTGAAGTTAATTGTGGCCTTACATATATTGGTGTACTTTTCAACTTCTTTACCCTAAATGAATGAACACCAAAAGTTACTGTCTAGCACCAATAGTTTCTTCTTAAATTCTCAAATGAAGTCAAAAACTTTCTAACCAACCAAGTGTTATACATAAAACAGAACTCACAACTAAAAACAATGGTATATGCAATTCAAATGTACAATAGACTTAAAGCTTCATTCCAAGCCCTTCAACACCTCAACAAACCTGTAACTCATGAGTTTGAACTCCCCATCAGGTGGCACGAATGATAAAACTTGGCGAGTTTCCCATGGTCGAAAACGAACACATGGGTGGAATCTTACATCATTAATAATAGAAGGATTGGCAAATGAAAGTGTTAAATCTGGTACACCAGAGAGTCTGGAATTCACTTGCACTTCACCATAAACTTCACACTTCACAAGAAATCCATCTCTGAACCAACATAAACAAATATAGATTGAAGTTAAAAATCAAAGTACATTTGGAAATGAATATATAATGTGCTATGGAGGGTACTCTTGATTAAGGTATTGCAAGCCATGTTTTGAACTAGTCCAGCAAGGTGAATAGAAAGAGCTATAAAAATGAATGTAATGTAAAGATCGAAACAGAGTAATATATTGTAAGTTTGAGTATCAACAGAAAGTTCCATGATCCATCTGCTATCCTGTCTACTTCCCTGTAATTGTATATTTGGATCCAGCCATACATAAATTATCTACAGGCTAATAGGTGAATCTATGTAGTTGAACACAATGCATTTTGAGAAACTACACAGATCCAAGTCCCTTGCATAGCTGCTACTTAAAAGTTAATGACTAAGACAAAACTGTTGTTTCAACTAAATGACCATTTCAAATGTTACACATTATTCTCAATGATTCGAAGAGAAGAGAAGTTGCATGAAACTCCTATGAATGACAACTAGTAGCTGCTGGAAATCTACCTCAAGCTCTGCAACACAATTTACATGATCCAACCTTACTCGTGTTGAAGTCTCTTACAATTGACCAAATATATACCCATTACCACTAACACATGCAAGAGGTTAGGGCATTGGAGCTAGAGGGAACATCTCTACACATTTTGATGCACAATATTTCATTGGGAATACTTTTGAGGCATTGTCACTTCTCCCAAGGAAAATTTACATATTTGGAGGCATGATCATTTTCTTGGGTACATCTCACATCCTACAATTAAGGTTCTACATATTTGGAGGCATGGTATGGTGTATTGGAACTCTATACAAGGCATTGGTTTGGAGCGCCTTCCACGAGATGGACACATGGCATGTAGAACCCTTCCACAAGGCCAAACATACACTTCTTTTGAAGGCGTTCATCATCCAACGGGAAATTTTGGTGCATTGATGACTTTGGAGATTACTTTATTAGGCTGACACTCATTCTAGCCCACACATGGCACATATCACCATGAAATTATTATTAAAAGGAGTTTTGAAATCTTATTTGTGGAGCGAATTGCTTAGAAGAGTCTAGAAGACATTTTTTAAAGGATCTTTATGATTTATGAGCCCAATTTTAAGAGGGTGTTCCAATGAGAAATAACTAGAATGGCACATATGTTAATGAAAAGCAATATTTTAGTGGAGTGCTAAGCATAGGAGGGTGACACTTGGCTGGTTTGACCCCTTCAAAATCATAATAAAGGCTTGTTTAGTGGAGCATCCCACTTTTAGGGAATTCTAGACTATTATCTTAATATTTTATTCCATGTAAAGTGCAAAGGAAGCCTATAAAAGGAGGCCTCTTTTCATTGGCAAGCTGTGAGATCATTGTGTAGAAATACCCTAGACACTTGTATTTGGAGTTGAAGATAAATTTCCAGGTTTGAAACTTGATTGTGGAAATATTCAGGGCTGATTTGCAACCAAAGTCATCATTATTTCATTTCAGGTTTTTTCCTTCTTGGCTAGGCATCATATTGTACTGTTATTGTGGGTTAATGCTAGTTGTTGAAAGGCTGAAAGAGAGATCTGTTGACCTTCTTCCTGGCTGTTTATGATATCAGATTGCAGAGGGATGAGTGCCAACTCCCTTTGCTATCACTCTTTCCCTCCAAGCAAGAAATTTCTCTTGGGAAATGTGATTCTTCACCTCCCACTCTTCTCTCCTCAAAGTGTGAGCCCCTCTCTCCCTCATAAGCTGCCTTTATCTAATTTCAAGGTCTAACTGCCCTAACCCTTGGTCTTCCAATGAGATTGACGGTCAATATTAGATCTTTCCCTCAATAGATCAACGGTCACGACTTGATCATTCATTGAGGTCACTTAAGTCACTAAAGTGACCCACAACATCATAAAGTCACTTTTACACTTTAAAAACAAAAGACCCAACTTTATAAAATCTCTTTATAAAGTTACTTTATAAAAAACATATTACAAAGTCACTAGGGAGAAAATGTGCTCGGTCACTTCTGCATGGTGGGCACTGCCTATGCAGAAGTACCTTCGAGCTACCAAATCTAACACTCCCTCTTAGTGAGAGAGGTACTTCTGGTATCACCACCAAAATCTATCTCCAAATTCATCATCACATCCACTGCCATACCTGCTCCCTCTGAACTAGAAACCTTTGCTCCCACTGCACTGGAAGCATTTGCT
>JZKD02S1162626.1:0-11957 GCA_000966675.3 Picea glauca | reverse complement strand
CACAAGTTGGACAATGACCACATGGCTTTGTAGGGGAAGAGGTTGGAGAATGTAGTGGAACATGACGACATACTAATTGCCTCAACTTTCTTGGTGAAGTTGATGTTGTTGGAGTGCTGTTGTCTCCTCCAAGCTCTCAAACGTTGGTCTCCTCAAGTTTGCCATCAACCCTCTGAAAGCAATTTTTTTTGTGAAATAAAAATGCAAGGAGAAATGAATACGGATTGGAGTTGTAGCAACTTCTAAATCCTTTTCCTTGATGGCATGGTGGCTATTGGGGCCTTCACATAGCCCCCCAACATAAAAGTGGAACTAATTAAAATTGTTGGTTTTTAACACTAGTGGGAGGAGTCTAGGGAGCAGGTATGAGCCCAATAATGCACCTCAAGCACACGTGGTTTCTAGGGAGCACTCCAAAGAGTGCACTATAAATTTTCCAGGGAGTGCAAAATTGTAGGTCAAGGGTGTTGTCCCGAAAATGTTCCTTCATTGAGAACGTTTCAAGAATGTGCTTTTGAGAGTACTTCTATTGATATTTGTGGGAAGTGTAGTTCCATAGCGGGGGCTAAAGCCGTAAGAGCATTCCCCTACAACATCTGTGGAGGACAATGGAACTATGAATGATCCATGAATTAATGTGCTGCTTATATGCAATCTGTAAAAAAATAATTTTCTGAAGAAACAAATTGACTTTCCAGTGAGTAGAAGAGATGGATTTTTCATAATTTAGCAAAACATTATCTGACAATGTATTTTCTAAATTATATTCTTGTTTTAATTTGAAGTGTAGTCCTAATATTTCACTTTTTTGTTGCACATATTGCGAAGGATGGTTTTTCTAGGAAGGTTAAATTTCTTTGAAGTTGTATCAAATGGGTACACCCTTTTTCAAAGAACTGTAATCTTGATACAAAATGTTTCAAACTTGTCATGCTTGATGCATCCTCACAAAATTTGTAGGTGACCTTTTTAAAGTGCCTTGTTTCATAAGACTTATTATAATTATCCTTTTTGGGTTGAGGTTTGAACTAGCACACTTGTTCTTGCCATCATATAGTTGGAATAAGCATTTTGGGTTACAACGGAGATAGAAGCAAAAGTGTAGAAAGGATCAACCATATCATCTTCATGCGTAAATCATTATTAATTTTAGTCTTCCCCACAGTGTTCTTCTTTTGTTGCTTGTTCCTTTAGTTCAACTCCCTTCAAATCTAGCAAGTGATTATTAAGGGAGCTCATACATTTTGCAATTATTTTTGAGAAATATAGCTTGAGCAGGAACTGCTTGCACAGGTTTCAGTGTGAACGTGTAGGAAGTGGTTTGAGACATTTCTTTAGTGATTGCTTACGAAAAGTGGGAAATAATTCCATCTTGTAATTTCACTTGAAAAATAAAAGAAAAGTGAAAGTCTAATGTTTTGAAGTCAACTAGTCTTAGGCATCTAAATTAAATGTTTTATAAGTTCTAGAATATTAGTGACGTATATTAGAATTTATTCTTAGCCGTCCATGTCAAGATTGAGATAGGTGGCAGCTAGGATTGAGGAGATTAGTTATCTTCTTTGAAAGTATAAATAGGACAAGATAGGAGAGGCCAATCTCACACATGAGAAGACAGGAAGAGGGCTGGAAGAGGTCAGAGTGCATTCAAGGAGAAGAAGAGGAGCAGATTGATGAAGTGACCAGCAAGTACAGCAGGCCATATAGGCTGCACCACTGCTGTAGAAGTGCTTTCTTCATGCAGAGGTCATACACCCTCAGATCTGGCTGTACACTGTTGTTGAAGTGATTTTATTGACTGTACAACTGCTGGTTCAAAGCAGGCTACAGAGGTCACCTTGTAGGCTTTGATCAAAGGAATGAAAAGCTGATTTGAAGGAAAAATCCCTGTGTATGTGTTTTATTTCTTTCGCCTGTTCATTTTTCAGCTAGTGTGTGATTGATGCAATGTTCAGAAATTTAATTTTCTACTGTTAAATAAATTCTGTTTTTGAGTTATTTAATGAGAGAACATTAGGACAGCAGTCACCTAGGATAGAAAAATTTACAATTATAACAATTTCTATGGCCATTCTAATGATGAGTATCTTAAACAAAGAGAAGCTCAAACACACATTTTGTCCCCAAGCCAAAACAACAAGACATTGAATATTATAAATCCATTATACTAAAACTCCTGGTTTGTGTAATCTACAACCAATGCTTATGACTACTTAATACTCATTAGGCAATAAGGAGTCTCGTTTCATAAAGAATTGATAAGTGAAGCATTCTATGCTTTAATGTTCTATGAATACGAGGAATATGAAGTACTTTGTCTAATAAAATTATCAAATTGTGCTGAGCTGACTAGAAATCACAGACTTGACTAGACCAGACATCTAAATTGGGTTAGCTTGACCATGTTGAGTCAGTTTGGTCTAGATTTGGGGAGGCCTAGCAAGGGTTGATCACACTGTCAGCCTCGGGTTGACCTAGTCAGTTCTAGAAAAAAATCATCTAGGTTCGATGGGTCAAACCTTGATTGTAAATTGTTTCACCTATCAGGAGGCATTGATTTCACATGGGCAATGTTGATGCAGTGTCTGAGTAGATTGTTAAGCAAGCCTAGGTGGCCTAGGAGCCATTACTTTTAGAGGATGAATTAATGTGGTTGGAGCGAACTGCTGAGGTAAGGGCAAGGGTAGGCAGGCCTTTTGTTGGTACTCATTGATAGGCTGTTATATTTATTATGGATTATCATATTTTGTCCTATGATTTTTAGAGTTGATTCAACATTGGATGGATTGAGGTATGTTGTGCTGCATGGTGATTTTTATATATGTTGGTATGCTCACATGATATACTTGGATATGTTGTTTTTTTATTATATTCAGTGTTATGATGTTATCTTGTATGTCTAAATAAATTCAATGCAAATTTTTTCATCAAAATGTTTATATTTTTGTATTTTTCTATATTCTGAGTCATTACCAGGATGATTGGCTAGTCTTTGCCAAGTCTCGAGTCAAGTTTCATTGGTGGGCCAAAACAGGCCCTCAGTAAAGTTGAATTTTGTAACTTTACTTGTGATATCCCTTGCAATTTGATATGCAACCAATTGGCAAAGATATAATCTCGGGTCAGTGAAAACCAACAGTTCCCCTAATTATATTGATCTTGTCTCTGGTATAAGATTTGTTATTGGGCCTTTTATTGATACTATATAATTCTATGAAATCTTTATGGATTGTTGTGACATACTTCTTGGCAGACCTTATCAAAACTATTGCTGAACCATCCACTATTGTAACTACAATACCAACATACTTGGTAAAACTTTTAAATTTTAGTTTTGCACTTATACAACCACTCATTTAGGAAAAGCAGTGGTCAAACACGCCAACACTGCTATATCTTTTTTCATTTGTATTGTTTGGCAAGCTGAGAAACATAAATTGTAACAACCTCAGACCAAACATAATGCAAATCATTCTTGTTACTCTTTTGGCTTTTGAAAACCAAAAGGATTTCCTCTAACTTGGGCATTCCAATACTCCATTTAGTTTATTCCTGGCTCTTAAGTTTCAAATTGACCGATTTTAGAAAGCATAGAACTAGAAAGTCAACTTTTAAAGCTGACCAAGAGATTAAATGGAGCAATAAGGTTCATTACATAAGGCATGCCAATATTTTCAGTCATTGCATTGGGCTACGAATATGCATGGAAAATTCAGAAGAAACATGGAACACAATTCTATCACTGATTGTTGTTATCGGTCAGTGTATTATTACTGATTGTATTTCTGAATCCCCTTGACCTACTATTTTTTGTTCATTTGTGGGCATCAATAAAATTTTCTCATCTTATCTTATCTTTAATGCAAGATATAGTAACCTTGTGTTCATCTGTGCAGCTGTCCTATAATTATGTATGATTTGTTCTTGTGGTTCCACGATGAGTCAGATTACAATATCAAACGTATGGGGAAAAATTTCATCTCCCAGGATTGGTTCTCAAGTGCATATTGTTTTTTGAGGTTAGCTGATCAAAGCATACAGAGTCATCAAAGATTCAAATCCTTGTTATGTAAATCGATTCACGAGAAGGAAAATATATATGTGCACTGTTTATCCAAACTGCAAATTAAATTCCATGATGTCTTGATTTGTGTGGATTAAGCCTTGTCCGCTTCACCTGTTACTTGAATTATATTGTGGATTTGACATGGATTCTGAGGTGCCATCAGGATTGGAAAAGTGGGATCTGTGACTCAGAAGTGTAAGCTTTTGGTTAAGTATGAAATGATTGCGTTGTTAAGCTTGCCTTCTGTGATCACTGTGAGAATATAGGATGGTTAATGAGGTCTATAGTTTATGCTAATAAGAAAGGAAGTGCAAATCCCAATGCCCGAGTTTAATGATTTTAGGATTACAAGAAGGGATTCTTCAGAGAATTATTCTGTTTGCTCTAGGATTCTGCTTTCCTTGTTGTGCCAAGACTTTTTCATTGTGCGCATATCCTATGTGTCTGCAGACTCTGCACATGTACACTCCTTTAGCTTCATTATACTGAAATCTACTTCTGTCTTAAGAACTACCTTTAATATCAAAATTTAAATGTTTAATGTCTTGGAAAATGCTGATAAGAGAAGCCAAGCTTGCTCAGAACTCTTTATTCAAATTTCTTGAGTTACAGAGACATCTTGTTATCAAGATGCCCGAAGCTTTAAGGATTGATTTTTGTTCTTTCAGAGGACATTTGCTTATCTTTATACAAATAACTTCTGGGATGGACCGTGGTTATATCATCATATTTCTGTGATAAAATATAGTTATGTTATGATAACCGTGCTTTTTGTTTGGCCAAGGATAGTGAATGTTTTCCTGTACTAAATTTCTTGGTTAGAAATACTCTTTGATGATTAGCAGATTTTATTTTATTTGAAATAACCCGCTTTTTCTCTCTTCTTTTTATTTTTTCAGTTTGTAATAATACCCATCTCTGCAGGAGATATGCAAGAATCAAATATGGTAGAGGAATTGCAGGAAAAGGACAGTCTTTTGAGGCAATGCATTGAGCAACTTGAAAGCAGTGAAATGGCCAGGGCAGCCCTTGTCTCTCACCTAAGAGAGGTTCTCGAGCAAGAGGTTGAAGATTCAAGTGATCCCTATTTGAACTTATATAAGGTGTTATAAATGCTAGATAAGCCCAGAGTAAGTTAGTGTTGCAGTTACAGTGATCCATGTAGGAATTTGATGAAATAACTTTTGCAGGAGTCTATGTTGGAGAAAGTTCGGAATCAACTGCAGGTAAATTTATTAATCTATTGTTTCTCATGTTTTTGGTGCCAAATTTATGAAAGGCTATTTTCAGCATCAAATTATATGTCAGCTGCATGCACATGTTGCTAAATTTTATTGCTTGGGTGAATTCCTCCTGTACTGAACATGTGTTGATAATGGAAAATTGGTTGCTCCATCAGGTAAGATTGATATTCTCAGTCAACTTGTGAGATCTTAGTCCAAGTATGCAACTGAAATATTTATGTCATTAGGAACAAGCAGATTTTTTACATGACTCAAGTTGTAACTTGAGTGGATAAAAATGAATAGAATTTATATATTTTTGGCCACAGATTTGTAATTGATGACTCAAATTAGTATACATCATGTCAGAGACTGTAGCTAGTCAAACATGTTTGCTTCATACAGTATACATCATATCAGAGTCTGTAGCTAGTCAAACATGTTTGCTTCATACAGTATGCATCATATCAGAGTCTGTAGCTGGTCAAACATGTTTGCTTCGTATGGTGTTGGCTCTCCCTTGATTTCTTTTGCATTTCTCTCAGGCTCAGCTAAAGAAGATTTATTTTGATTGTGTTGCGTTTTTCAACAGACATTTTTTATGTCCATAGTAATACTTGATTCCCATTTCCTGTTACATGTTCAGAGACCAGTCTCCCAATTCCATGCAACACAACCTTATTCATGTTGGTGGGTAGGAGTGGAAAGAAAATTGGTTCATCGGAATGGATAAATAGATCGACAAATGGATAGAAGAGATGTTAGTTTGCGATGTGTTACACCTCATATTGTGATTTTCATCACATTGATGGACATTTGCAGCTAATATCTTGGAGCATTGGACTGACTTGGGGGATACATTTTCATGGATCCCCTTCTCTTCATGGCATTAGATCATTTGCTGGGGGTCTTTGGTTTGGGGGAGTGTCACTTCTCCTTGGTTGGATGTGGTCTTTGGTAAGTCGTCCCTAACCGCCTTGAGCAAGTCGGCCTAACCGCCCTAAGTAGGTCGGCCCTAATCTAAGGTCGGCCCTAACCTAGGGTGACCTAACCTATATAAATAGGAGGGGAGGCGCCCCTCATTATATACATCACACACATCTGAGGCAGCAGCTAGGAGGCCGAATCTAAGGCAGACTGAGGCCCAGTCTGAGGCAAAAGTTCGGCCTGTTCTGAGGCCAAAACAGCAGCAGGGCCGAGCCCTTTCTGAGACATCTTCTGATGTAGATCTATGGTAGATCTAGGGCAGATCTTTGGCACGTTTTTGAGACAGTGAAGAGCCTATCTCTGAGGCCAAGTTTGGGCAGGATGTGTGGCATTTGCTGGCTAGAGGAGAGGGTAGACCTTTAGCGGATTAGAAGACAGAGAAAGGTGCAATCCTGAAGTCATATTGAGTGCAGATCCGAGTTCTCTTATGGAGACAGGTCCGAGCTCAGTTAAAGGACAGCAGTAAGTGTTTTGGTCTTGTGGTTTTATCTCTCTCTCTCTCTCTCTCTCTCGAAGAGAGCATTGTATTGACATTGTACTTGATTGACTAATATATATATCACAAGAAGTTTTGCTGCGTTTTCTTCCCCATGAGGGTTTCCCAGGATAAATACTTGTGCACACTGTGAATGTCTTTCTTCAAATGATTCTTATGCTTCAGTTAATCTTTAAAGGTTAAAGAACACTACTGTTAACTACTGTTATCTGTTTAAGCTCAAATTTTAACATGGTATCGGAGTTCTAGGGCGTGGAAGTGCTCAGTTCTGCAGTCTGGTAGAACCATCGTAGATCCTTAGGAATTTTATTCAAGCACAGTACTTGCAGAGATGACTTCAATTTCTGTAAGGCCCGAGGACAGACTTGAATGGGCTTCAAACTTTACCGTTTTGGAAGCCAGAGTCTTGAATATTTTGGAAGAACATGACTTGGACAACTTTGTGTTCAATACAGTAGAAGAGCCCACTACGAATGCAGGAAGAACAACCTTCAAGAAAAATCAGGCAAAGGCAAAGCGAATAATATTTGATTTGGTAAAGGATAACACATTGCCTGTTATAGCACGCTTGGAGACTGCAAAGGATTGTTTTGATACTTTATCTAATCTGTATGAAAAGAGGGCACCTAGTCAAAAGAGGGTTCTAAAGAACAAGCTTCGAACTCTCAAGATGGAGAAGAGTGATTTTGTTCCCTCTTTCTTCACAAAGATCTCTCAGTTAAGAGATCCGTTGATGGTCATTGGTGTAACTAGAGACGATGATGATTTCGTTCAGACTGTTGTAGATGGTCTTCCACCTTCCTCGAAGACATTTCTGACTGGGATAAATGCTCGCGAAAATGATTGTCTGCAGGAAGAAGGGAGAATTCAGAGTCGAAATGGTCCTTCAAAAGAAGAGAACCTTGCTCTAACAACAAGGACAAGGAGAGGGAAAAGATTTACTTCTCGGAAGAAGTTTCCTCCTCAAAAGGAGAAAAGCAGAGGTGGCTTCAAAGGAAAAGATTTTGATATAACAAGAGTCAAGTGCTACAACTGTCAACTGAAGGGGTACTTTGCCAGAGATTGTCCAAAGATCAGAAAAGGACACAAGGGTAAATATCGTGCTTCTATTGCTGCAGAAGATGAGTCTCGAAGGACGAAGACTAAAGGGGCTTCCAGTAATTAGGAGACTAGGAGGGAATACTATCTTATTTCAACACTCTCTAGTTCTCTTTCAAACAGTGTTGAATCCTGGTTGGTGGATAGTGGAGCTTCCAGACACATGACATGAAATAAAGGAGTCCTTGCGAACTTCAAAGAGAAGAAGTTCTTTGCTTAGGTAGAACTCGAAGATAGTGCTAGCTATGCAATCGAAGGAATTGGATCACCATCTTTTCAGCTAGAATCTAAGGGTGAGTTGCACATTGAGGAGATCCTATACGTTCCTAGTTTAAAGAAGAATCTTATTTCTGTTGCAATCCTGGAAGATAAAGGTTACAGGGTGATCTTTATGGACAAGAAAGCTCTCTTATGGCCTAAGAATGAAGAGCTAAGTTCAACAATTGTGATTGGAATTAGAGAGGGAGGTTTCTACAAGATTCCAGGACATATCCATGCATTGGTTCATGATTCGGTTAGTCCACTAGAGCTGTGGCATCGGAGGTTTGGACATCTTCACTACAAAGCGCTCCTTGGACTACAGAAAATGGTAAGAGAAATGTTTGTTTTTCATTTTGAACATGATGGTATCTGTAGAGGTTGTGTTCTTGGTAAAAACACAAAGAAGTCCTTTCCTAACAATAACAAAAGGTCTAAAGGAAATCTGGATTTAATACATTCACACATATGTGGGTCAATGTCAATGCCTTCCTTGAGTGGATGCTTTTATTATGTGATTTTCATAGATGACTTCTCTAGCAAATCATGGATCTATTTTCTAAAGGCAAAGAATGAAACTTTCAGTAAATTCCTAGAATTCAAAGCATTGATTGAAAACCAGATTGGAAAATACATACGTGCTTTGAGAACTGACAATGGTGGGGAATTTGAGTCTCATCATTTTGACGACTTCTGTAAAGAAGCAGGAATCAAGAGACAACTAACTGTGCCCTACAACCCTTAGCAAAATGGGATTGTTGAGAGAAAGAACATAACAATATGTGAGGCAACAAAAGCTATGATGTGTGATCAGGACCTTCCCACATCACTATGGGAAGGAGCCACGAGCACAACAGTTTATATTCAGAATAAAAGTCCTCATGCTATTTTGGGGGAAAAGACTCCAGTAGAAGCAATTACTGGCGAAAAGCTAGAAGTGGGACACTTGAGGATTTTCAGAAGTCCAGTTTACATACATGTGCCGAAAGAGAAGAGAACTAAGATACAGCCTTTTGGGAAGAAAGGAACTTTTGTTGGGTACAGTGAAACATCCAAGGCCTACATGATCTATGTTCCAGGCCAAAGACATATCAAGGTAAGCAGGGATGTAACATTTCATGAAGAAGCTGCATTTAAGCAATCTAAAGAGTTGCAGCTGGATACAAAGATTGAGGAACTTGAAGAGCCATTGGATCAACTTGATACTGTGGATCCAGTAGAACAGATAGAGAGACCTCTAGAGGTACCTCATGCTAAGAGGAAGCCTGCCTGGTGTAGAGAAATTCTGCGAGAGGCAGAAAAACATGCTGCTCCTTCAGGTACATTCAAAGAGAGTAATAGACCTCAAAGATATTCAGGTTATGTGGCTATTATGGCTCATATTAGTGATGCAGAGCCCACCATCTATGAGGATGTTGCTAAGCATTAAGTATGGAAAAATGCCATGGTGGAAGAATATCAATCCATCATGAAGAATGATGTATTGGATATGCGGTGGGGACATACTTAATGTTTGGGATGGGTAAGCATTTTTGTTGCCCCTTTCTATTATGATGCTAATGTGGTTGGAGGATGTGTTGTGGTTCTGCACTTTACCTTGATGGGATTTCCCGAGGTGAGATATTGGACCTAATTTGCACAAAACATGGAAAACATCTACAAGTTTCCGAAACAAGAATGCCTAGAAATGTGACCCCTCCCAAAATAACACGTTATCTTGCACGAAAGATATAATGATACACATAAATGACATTTTAGAAGAAAAACTATGTTTATATCAACTCCCATAGAGATTACATGATGCAAAATCCAAAATTATCCTTTATAGATGAGGCTATACATCCAAAATCAGCCTTTATACATGAGGTTATACATCTAAAATCAACCTTTATACATGCGGCTATACATCCAAAATCAACCTTTATACATGAGGCTATATGTGCTGAAAATGAAATAAAACACGAGCTAAAGACAAGTACAATTACATATCCTAATACAACTCATCCTCATCCTCATCCTCATCAACAAAAATAGAACAAGATCCTTGTTCAACAGAACTAGAGTGTGGATTGGAAGAAGAGACAACTTGACTTCTGGTTGCGTCACCACTAATATCAAGAGCAACAAGAGAGAGTTCCAAGTCTGGGCATTCTACATCCACATCCCAGTCTTTATGAGGCCCACTTGTACATTCTTCATCCCGATGAGATACAAGGTGTAGGTTTGAATGCACAAATACAAGATCCTCATCCTTCTGTGATCCCAACCTATTGCACTTCACGAAATGAATGAAACCATAGCTGCTTCAATTCCTTTCCGCTGATGAAGAGCTTGCCACTGTGCGATAGAACACAAGTGGCAAGGTTTTGCAAATATGCACCATTTTCTCCATGAAACGTCCACCATTTAACCAAGTTCATGCTTCTCCTCTCATCCAAAGATGAGATGTTTGCAAAATCATCTAATCCAGTATAAAACAAGCAAATTCCTCCCTCACTTTAGTTTGTAAAGACATTGAAAACAACCTTTGGAAGGCTTTGTTCACTTATTTACACAACTTGTCCTTATGTGGGGCCTACATCTTCCCATTGCTTTGAGCAATGAAATCTTCATCATAAAATCTTGGATTTAGAGCATGTGCCAAAGTGTGCAATGGAGTGTTAAAGCCATTCTACCTCGTAACAATGATGGATCTCACATGCTCTGCAAAATCAACGTCAACAAAAAGAAGAGTGGGAGCCTCCCATGTAATAATTTCCAGAGTTTTCTTAACCATGGTATCCATGCCATCATAATTCTTTCCCAAGCAAGGTCTATCTGTGTCTGCATCTTAGAGAAGCTCAAATGCAGGTAATGTGAACTTGAGAAAAAAATCTACGTTGCTCCACGAATCCTCATCAATCAACACCCTTCACACCATACTTCCCCTCTCTGGATCTGCCTGTCTCCACTTAGCCCAAGCTGCGCCCACTACGACACTCATTAATGTAGGTTTGACCTCAACATCGTAGCACAACATTATGAAGTTTGAGGTGTATCTTGTCTTAGCAACTTTGAGCAACTCCAATTTGGAGTTTTCTCGATATACTGCGTGAGACTGGTGGTGGTTGGTGATGAATTTTCTGATCTCGCTAACTTGCCCTTTGACCTCCTTAATCTATGTAGTTTTAGTTTCAATCTCTTTTAAAATCACGGTTAGATTATGGACAATGCAAGGAAGTCCAAAAGTTATGATTGTATCTACTTTGAACAATCAAGCCTGCAACTTTGCAAATAGGTGTAAGATTCCCATCCATACGACCAAAGATCTAGAGGACTTAGTAGACTAGTTGTTCCCACTAGGCTATAGTCTCACTAAAAAGGGGACTAAGGTGACCAAATTATGTCATTAAGATACTAAAGTCAAATTAGTAAAGTGACATTGGCTAATAAGAAAATAAAGCTAATTGGCTATTATGAGATAAGTAAAGAAATAGAGTTTAGAAAGCCAATTAATTATTTAAGTGAGAATTAGAATGACGAGTGTAAAAGAAGATGAGGGCGCCTCACTCAGTCTTGATCACTTTCTATTTGAAAATTGAGCTTTGGTAGCTTAAGTGTTTCGAGGGTTTGACTAGACAAACCCTAAAGATCAGCATGGAGGTGAAAGATCCCTCCTTTCCTGGTCCAAGCTTGGCCAAGGTGGTGAAAGATTCCACCCTCACCATTCTATTCAGATCAGATCATTCTCAGTTATCAGTTGTGAAGAAGGGCACACCCTTGTAGGGTTTTCTGCAGGAAAGGCAAACTATTCAGCCTTAGGTAGCTCGATTTGGCCTCTGGTGGTTGG
>JZKD02S1162615.1:0-12757 GCA_000966675.3 Picea glauca | reverse complement strand
CCATACAACAACGAAAAAACAAAAATACCAAAATGTCTGGGTACATATGTAGATACAAACAAGAAACAATTTTTAGGATCTAAATGTCTCTTCTAGATAAATCTAAAGGCAGTGGTCGTTTACAACCATATCCTTGATTAAAATAAAATTTAGATGAAACATTGAATGCATATTACGATCGATAGTAACAGGGTGCTCATCCCAAATCAAAACTCACAATGTTTAGAGTGTCATACTCAAAAATCCTAATTATCAAATATACATTGTACTTAAGAAGATCCAATATCACATCTAACAAAAACTTTAATCCACGATTATCGAATACAAAATCATATAACGAACCATTTATATTAAACAATAAGGGAATTCTGAAACTGATCATTGCAGCAATTTTAATTCTAAGCTGGAATAAGATTATCCGAATTACATTTCATGACTACGGTCCAAAATTCATCTTCAACATTCGCCATTATAGATATTCATGTACAAAAAATTTAACTAACTTTTTAATGCAATTTACACATGCATACATTCGCCATGATAGATATTCCTATATAGAAAACTACCTTTTCATTACAAAATTTACACATGTATACCGTACACAATGACGAAGAACCAGAAGTGGATGTCCCACACTTGCACTCCATCCAAGTCCTGCTTGCCAACCACTAAGACCTCACCGATAGCTCTCAGCCAACGCTAGGGGTACTATTCTTCCCCTTGAGCTCCCCGAGCCACAAAGGGGCCACACACACAATACCAGAGAATGCTAGATCCCAGCTTGCCTCACAAGGTCGAGCTACCACTCATTATCTGAGATGGGTATCCCAACTCCCACAAGAAAAATTCAGTCAAGATAAAATCCGACAACGTAACCTTACGCATACCAAACATGATCCATACTCCTCCCTTGCCATCCTTTTTATAGAGTTTTCTTAGTGATTAGTTTCCCAAACCCTCATTAGATTGTTTTTATTAAATTTAATTAGGATAAACCACCCCCGTACACATGTCACCCGATCCCTTATTTGCACCAGAGAATCAATTTATTAATTAATTACATTTTCTTATTTCCCTCACTCACATAAAAGCGTTCCTAAAAGCGCTCCTTTGTGTCCCTTTATTCCCTTTCATTTCTTAAATGACTGACGTCTTTCTTAAAACCTAGTTGAGTTCACAATTAGAAGGTTCCAAAGACTAGATTCCCTATTATGTTAGACATTCCCCTTTTCTTCTAAGTTCAGATTTAGCAAGTTTAGATATAAACAACAATTTATCCTTTTACTAAATTAATCCTTCATTAAAATTTTACATTAATTATTAATGTTTGAATTTTTATTACGCCCTTCTTGTTACATGTCCATTTAGTTTTTTTTTGTTCACATGTTCTACTTAGACCTAGGTTTTAAATTCACTAGGCTTAGTGATAGTTCTTAAGGGAAAATTTTGTTATTAAACTTTACTCATACCATCATTCATTTTAAGGCCGACCAGGTCCTAAGGAGGCATAGTTTTCTAGGTACTAGGTTTATTAACTTACCAAAGTTAAAATCATGATGTGCCCTTCAAGATGCACTATGTGCTCCAAGGGTGCCACTCGCTTGCATTCCTCTTTTATTTATGCGACATGCCCTTCAAGACACACTACGTACTCCAAGGGTTCCACTCGCCTTTTGATTGATTTTGGTAGACATCAAACCCCTGTATTCAATACTCCATCAGGTGACCTTGTGGGAGACTAATGTCCTTTAAGGAATTAAGGTCCCTGCCTTATTGAATGCCCCTTACAATCATTGTGAGTGGCTGTCACAGTCTACCCTCACGACATTGTGGATCTCTCCAACTAGGTAATCATTAACCTGTAGTTTGATCCATGGTGGGAGTGACAATAGGTTGTGGCAAGGCTACTTCCACCCCTCTCCATCAACGTCTATGGTTGTCGTGTGTGACCCCTTTACTCCTAATGTGAGTCTGGTTAGCAAGCTATCGTCAACCTGCATCCAACAACGAAACATGTCAGCAATAACAATCAACATCATAATATCTAGTCATATGTCACATCTGTAATATCAGAAACATTCAAACCATAACACTCCAATCCCTGAATCGATACGAAGTCCAAGGAGATCCATCGACACCATCGACATCCTCTAACTTCCATATTCATGCACACTCAGGAGAAACCAATCAATAACACTTGTCGATATAAATATAGCAAAATAACATACCATCATATCCACAACATCTCATAATCATAATCAAAACAACCAATCGTATAATGAACCGGATCACTTGCATGCAAGTGTCCTCAAATAATAAGTCCAATCAGGTGTGTGCAAGAGCGGGATGTTACAACAAGTCGACGGTCGATATAGATCGGCAAGAAGCCGAAGGTTGAGGTTAGTCGACTGGGTAAAGTTGAAGTTGAAGGTCGAGGTTGTTCGACATGGTAAAGGCATCGAAAACAAGTTGAAAAGGCCAACCAACAAGAGGTCGACAGGCGGGCATTTGGCGACCGACTGAAGATCAAATGAAGGTCAACTGGTAATCCAACTTGGAATCGACTGTAACAAAATCTTGAGATTTATGGGATTTGTATCCAATGATCTGCATTGATCTGTAACCATTTTTGGGCGGCAAGTCTTTAGGTTTTTGCATGTTGTAAAGCCTATAAATAGGTGTAGTGTAAGGTCGTAAAGGCTAATCAATGAATTGTAAGATAGCCAATCTTTAGAGAAATACTTACATGTAGGTTGTTGGTCATGCATATGTAAGTCAGATTGGCTACAGGGTTGTTCTTGCGTAGGCAAGAGGGTATGATGTCGATTGTGTCTTAGGTGTGGACCAAGGTTAGACATGTTATCTTTTATTCAGATTTAATAAGACAATAAGAGAGAAAACCACTCAAGGAATGTTGGTTTTCCCGATTTAGGTTTCCAGGGTAAAATCTCTATGTACTTTGTGATTGCTTTGCAATTTATGTTCTTGATTAAATTCTTCTTCTCTTCTACTAGGTTTAGTGTGGAAGTGCATCTCATTTCCTGACAAGTGGTATCAGAGTGAAGTTCATCTCTGATAAGTGGTATAAGAGTTGTGTTATTCTTTGACGTGTGTATCATATTTTGATTTACCAATATTGAATCTGAGAGATAAAACCTAGGTATAGTAAGAGTTGTAAGTCGTAAATTGTGTTAAATATCATGGTAAAGAATGACAAGAAGTTCAAGAATAGAGATAGAAAAATTAAATGGCCAGAATTTTGAGCTTTGGAAGCTTAAAATGGAATATCTTCTTTTAGATCGAGAACAATGGACAATGGTATGTCCACGTACCCATCCGACAGGCATGTTGACAGAAGAATGGGGGAAACTCAAAATAAGAGAAAGAAGTACGATTCAACTTTGTCTTGTAGATTCAATATTTTGAATGTCTCAAGTGAAGATTCAACCAAGAAACTGTGGGACAAGATGGGAATATTATACCAATCAAAATATCTGGTAAATAAGTTGTTTCTCATAAAGAAATTGTATCTTCTGAGAATGAGTGATGGTAGGTCGGGGACTAAGCATTTAAATACATGTAATACCATTTTAGGCTAGTTATCGTCCGTGGATATTAAAATCACTAAGGAGGAGAAGTGTATTAGCCTATTATGTTCTTTTCCAGACTCTTGGGATATCTTAGTCATATCTATAGGGAGTAATACAATCACATTAGTGCTATAATATGTGGTTGTTTCTCTGTTGTCAGAAGAAATGAGAAGAAAGAACATGGAAGGATTGACCAAAGATGATTTAGTGGTGAGAGGTCAACCGGTTGAAAGAGATAAAGGAAAATTCTTTGGTAGAAAGTATAAGTCAAAGGGTAGATCTAAATCCTTGCTTTAGTCAACAAGAATATGCTAGAAATACGATAAAGTTGGGAATTACAAAAAGGACTGCAAGTTGAGGGTGATGGAAGTCAGTATGGGATCCGACGAGAAGTAGTCAACTAAGAGAAATATGACCCCAGATAAGGGAGGTGATGTGTACCTAGCGTCGACCAGTACACTGTCGGATCAAGGTGTTTGGTTGATCGAATCAGTAGAATCCTATCATATAACACCACAAAGAGAATGGTTTTGCGAGTATGAATGATATGATGGAGGTGATGTGTTATTTGGGGACAAATCGACAACAAAAAATGTCAAATGAGGAAGAGTTTGACTGATATTTCACGATGGGATGAAAATAACCCTTCCAGGTGTGATACACATTCTGGGTTTGGAAAGAAACATGATATTTGTCAGTAAGATGAGTGATGCTGGAGTGAACACTCTATTTCAAAAGGATTTGTACAATATGGTCATAGGTGTGATGGTCTTAATGAAAGGAGTTCGTATTGGAAACCTATACAAGTTGTTAGGGAATGTTGACTCTATTAGATGCAACAAAATTGTTGCTCCTGAAGTTGACTCAAATTCGACTCAACTCGGGATGAGTCGGTACAAAACGACTGGACAAGACATGATAAAATCGACTCGACCATGCTATGGCACAAGAGGATGGGACACATTGGAGAAAAAGTATTTCAAGCTATGAAACAAAGGTATGGTCAAAGGTTTTCCTGAATATGGTTTAGAAGCTGATTTTTGTGAACATTGCATATATGGAAAGCAAAGTCGGGTGAGGTTGCCATCTAGAGCGACAAGGGAAAATGGGATTCTAGAATTGGTTCATAGTGATGTGTTTGGCTCGATTACAGTGCCTTCACTTGGTGGATCCTTGTATTATGTCTCCTTCATAGATTAGTTTTCCCAGGAAGACATGGATACATTTCTTGAGGAAGAAATCATAGGTTTTTGAGAAATTTAAAGAGTTTAAATCTTTTGTAAAAAACCAGACATATAAGAAGATTAAGATACTGAGAACTGACAACGGTGGTGAACTCTGTGGAAAATAATTTGATCATTTTTTCAACCAGTGTGGAATAGCACACCAAAATACCACACCATATACCCCACAACAAAATGGAGTTTCCAAGAGAATGAACAAAACATTGATGGATAAGGAAAGGAGCATGCTTAGTGGTGTTGGGATCACGTAAGAATTATTGATGGAGGTAGTTGACACTACAAGATATCCGGTGAATATGATCCAGGTGGATATCGGTGGCCACCCACCTATTCCACTGGATCGAAAAATAGTTTTCGACCTTGGCAGTTTTTCGGCAATTTTTCGGGTTCCAAACTTCAGGGGCCTTTTTGAGGCCCTAAATGACATTTTTTGGGGATTTAGGGCCTAAACGATTATCAACATCACTACCCCGGGCCAGTCAATTTTTTTTTCTCTCAATTAGATCTTTCTAACGGGCTATTGTGTGCCTAAAACAAAGATCGTATGCAAAAGTTATGACCCCGGGAAGTTGATGTACTAACTTACCCAAATAGGGCCCACATGACTTTTGGTGCTTGATCTCCTAGGGTTAGGTTTTTGGATGTATAGGGTTTTTAAAATTCATGTTTATTGTAAAAGGCCTTCAGATTCTCATTGTAAACATATTCTTGCGAATGAGTGCAACCATCACATCTCTTCTAAGAGATAAGCCACCACCATTCTAGTAAGCTTGTTTTCTGCTGCATTTTACAGTTTCAGCTTATTTCCTTATTGAATAGAAAACCAATTTTACTAGATCTCTATTATTTTGTGTTAAGAATATTTTAATAATCTGTATTCATTTCATTCTGCTCATAAAATCTGGATCAAAATATGTCTCCTTTGTTGGTGCTGGTCGACACGACTCCACATGAGGTATGGTCAGGTAAGAATCCTTTGGTTGTACATCTAAAAGTATTTGGTTGTGATGCATTTATGCATGTTCCCAAGGAAAAGAGGAGAAAGCTGGACAAGAAGGCAATCAAATTTATGTTCATTGGATGCAAAGAAGGAATGAAAGTATATAGGCTCTGGGATCTTGCATCAAGGAGAACAATGTATAGTTGAGATGTGGTCTTCAGAGAAGTCAGAGGTAAGTCCAATCCTGAGGAAATTGTTCAGATCGAGAATAATCTTGAGGCGGTGCGGTTTGAATTGAGGAACGACAAAGATGATTTAGATGAGTCGACTGAATCATAGGAAGAGGTCGAACAACATACTTCGATGGTAAGGAGGTTAGAAAGAGTAAGAAAACTAGTCTAACAATATAGTCTGCCCGAATTCCATTCTACATTCATGTTAACTACCATCGACGATGAGCCCAAGTCGGTCAGTGAGGCATTTGACTCGACAGAGGGTAAACTATAGGACACCATGGTCGAAGAGATGGAATCCTTGCACAAGAATTGGACATGGGATTTATCCAAGTCACCTAGTGGAACAAATCCCTTCAGTAGAAAATGGGTATTCAAGAAGAAGATGAATGCCGCAGGACAAGTCGAGAAGTTCAAATCTCATCTGGTAGCGAAAGGATATTCCCAAGTCGAGGGAGTCGACTTCGGTGAGATTTTTCCCCCTGTTGTAAAATTAACTTCTATTAGAGTACTAATGTCTATGGATGCAACATTTGATCTAGAAATATAACAGAAGGATGTGAAGACAATGTTCCTACATGGGGACCTGGAAGAAGAAATCTACATGAAACAATCTGAAGGATTTGTAGTAAAGGGAAAGAAAGAGTTGGTGTGAAAACTAAAAAGATCCCTTTATAGTCTAAAGAAATCACCAAGGATGTGGTACCGAAAGTTTGACATATACATCCTTAGTTTGGGATTTATGAGAAGCAAAGTTGATCATTACATATATTTCAAGGAAGAAGGTGGGTGTTTCATATATGTAGTTTTGTATGTCGGTTACATGTCGATGATTGGAAACAACATGGACACAATAAAGGAGGTGAAGAATCACCTATCCTCCAAGTTTGACATGAAGGATATAAATGCAACTAAATTCATTATGGGAATGAAGATTAAGAGAGACCGAGCCACTAGAAATCTTTGGTTGAATCGGACGAAGTATATTGAAATAGTTCTGAAACATTTCAACATGCAGGATTGCGAACCTGTGAAGGTGCCAATTCCTATGGAAGCAAGGATAACTATTGATAGTGTCCAAAAACACAAGAAGAACCAAAGGACACAACACATGTTCCCCATGCAAGTGTTATTGGTAGTCTAATGTATGTGATGGTCTGCACTCGACCAGACATTGCCCATGCAGTGGGAGTGTTGAGAAGGTACATGTTGACACCTGGAAAGGAGTATTGGACAACTGTCAAGAGAATATTCAGGTATTTGTGTGGCATGAAGGAATATGTTATATGATACCAAGGAAGACCTGAAGGTGAAAATGGTAAATTAAATGTACATGGCTTTGTCGACGCCGACTAGGCTAGAGATTTGGATCGACGGAGGTCGACCAACAGATATGTCTTCAAGATGTTTGGTGGAGCAATAATTTGGATGAGTAAGTGACAGGTGGTTGTATCCTTGTCAACAAAAAAATTTGAATAAATGGCATCCACTCATGGAAGAAAAGAATCAATATCGCTGCAAAGGATGTGTTCAAGAATCAGGTTTGAGAAGAGAGCTATGAAGGTAAGTTGCGATAGTCAAAGTGCAATATTTCTGGCAAAGAACCATGCTTATCATTTGAAGACTAAGCACATTGATGTAAAATAACATTTCGTAAGAGATATGGTGGAAAGTAACAAGGTGCTACTGGAGAAAGTAGACACGATGGAAAACATAGTTGACTTGTTGACCAAGTCTGTGAGTGCTATGAAGTTCTCTTGGTGTAGAGAGGCAATGGGCATTGTTGCCCTGGGTATGTGAACGAAAGTTCAGGAATATCCTGATTTCAGCAAAGAAGACAACAAGTGGGAGAATGTTGGGTTGTTATATTCTTTGCAGTGAAAGTCTAGTCGAGGTGGATTGACAATAAGTCTAGGGTCGAGGTAGATTGACAACAAGTCAAAGGTCGAGGTTAGTCGACTGGGTAAAGTCGAAGTCTAAGGTCGAGGTGGTTCGACATGGTAAAAGAATCAACAACAAGTCAAAAAGGTCAACCAACAAGAGGTTAACAAGTGGGCATGTGGTGACCGACTGAAGACCAAATGAAGGCCGACTGGTAGTCGACTGGTAATCAGAATTGGAGTCAACTATAACATAATCCCGAGATTTGCGAGATTTGTAGCCAATGATTTGTAACCGTTTTGGGTGCCAAGTCTTTAGGGTTTTTCCTGTTGTAAAGCCTATAAAGAGGCATGTTGTAAGGCCGTAAAGGTTAATCAATGAATCATAAGATAGCCAGTATTTAGAGAAATATTTAGAAGTTGGTTTTTGGTCATGCAGATGTAAGCCAAATTTGCTATAGGGTTGTTCTTGTGCAGGAAAAAGGGTATGATGTCGATTTTTTCTTAGGTGTGGACCAATGTTAGACATGTAACCTGTTATTCATATTTAATAAGACAACAAGAGAGTATAATGCTCAAGGAATGTTGGTTTTCCCAGTTTGGGTTTCCAGGGTAAAATATCCGTGTATAGTGTGATTTGTTTGTCATTTACATTCTTGATTAAATTATTCTTCTCTTCTTCTAGGTTTAGAGTGGAAGTGCATCTCATTTCTTGACATGAATATGTTTGTTGGTTTCCCTTTCCCTTGATGTGCAAAAAAATTATCAAAAAATCAATGTCACATGCCTTCCTAAAACAATTCCTATTACTAATTTAGATACACCTAACATATGTGCATCTTGGAATTATTTTTTACGACATAAATACCTCTCTCTAAAAAATTTGATATCATACATGTTAGTGCCTCCCACTAACATGATTGTTGATTGGATGTTGTGTGAATATATGTGCATTGTGAAATTGTATACCTCTTTATATGGAAAATTTTATTCTACATTGGTTAAACAACATTCATTATTCCACATTGGTTGAGAGAAGTTAACCATGACAACATATAAACTATAATATACCAAGATCCTTATGACAATGGGGGTAGCCACAAGGGAATGGTGCCTCCTCCTTACATAATGACATTTGTAAATACCTCTCTATACAAAACTTACTAATTCCCATTGATTTAGAGATGTTGTCCATGGAAACATATAGGCTCCAATGTACCATGATCATTATGCCAACAAGAGTAGTCATAAGGGAGTGGTGCCTTCTATTAATGTGGATATCCATAAAGGAGTGTTTCCTTCTACCAATGAAAGTAACCACATGGGAGCGGTGTCTTCTAAATCCATGAACTGTGCAAGAAACTGATTTTCATAAAAGTAAGTTGTAGTCATTTTTCCTAAATGTAGCAATGTATAAAGCCATTTTAAACATTGAAGAGCTTGAATCTATAATGTTCAACAATGATGAGCTAACACAAAGAGATGCTTCCTCATAACGCTATGTAATTTATATTTCATAAAGAATCATGTAGCCACATTTGATCTTGTTGTGTTATGTAATTTATATTGCATAAAGAATCATGTAGCCACATTTGATCTTGTTGGGTTGCACCACCTACAATAATTGGAATATATTTTATTAATAGTAGTAATTCAAAATATATTTTTATTAATAATAGTAATTCAAAATACATTTTATTAATAATAGGTCTTAATATATTATATTTTATTTTCACTAGTTTGTTAACAAATCATTTATTTGAAAGTTTGGAAGAAGATTGCAAGACTTTTTAATGAAGAAAAATAGATGATAATATGATATAATTTGAAGGGGAGGATTCAATTTGGTCTAGTCTAAGTGGTTGTGGGATGAAGTATTATACTTTACACCTAGGTTATAATCTTGTAAGTAACATGTTGATCGCATAATGAGTATACTATTGTAACGACTTTGAGCCTTATTTTTGACCTGGCCTTGTATCTTGAAAAAACTAGGGTTTACCTTCGGTACCATCCTTTGAATGAGAAGTACCCGAGATTTTCCCAAACATCGTAACCTCAAAAAAAAATAAAGGATAAAAAGAAGATTCACAAAATAATAGAGGCTATGTTTTTCATATGTTATCAACCTTAATAGAAAACAAGTATATACAACCTCAGTGGGCCTAATGGTTAAGAACACGTGTTTCCTTGCAAAAAGTCACAAGTTCAAATCTAAAGGAGGGTAGGGTATGTAAACCTCTGTAAACTTTAACAATCAAATCATTGCACAGAGGGAATCCCTTGTTCCACAAATAAGGAGGTCTTATACACCAATTTGATATCTAACATAGTCGTGGCCTTAAAATTATATTATTATTATATACAAATTATTTATTTTTATATTATTATAAGTAATATGAAATTTACTACTTTGTTTATAATTAATATCAGGTTTACAATGGGAGGTTTTGAATCATTTTCCAAGTAGTTTGATTAATCTTTAATGTTGGAGGGTGGCTTTTCTTGTCCCCATGCTTGAGAAATCGATGGAGCATTAGCGACATGATTGCGTACATAGGTTATTCAATGATGAATTCTTATTATAATTTTTAGGGTTTTCTATATGAATTGCATATAGTTTGAATGATTTGCATGTAGCGATTTATATGAGATAGGTGTTTTGAATTCCACCTTTCAAGGTACCTAAAAATTGGTTTTGCAAGGAGAGCATAAAGTTCACAGTGTTTTTATGTGAGTTTATGTATGATTTGTTTTACTAACTAGAGATAATTGGTTTTTATAGAGGAAGTTATCAAGTTGATATCCTTTAATAATATGGTATGAGTTTTGGTTTTATGCTTCTAGTTTCTATATTCTATGTACTTATTTCCAATAAAATTTTAGAAAGACTTTGATTGATAGAGATTTTTAGGTTTAATCATGGATAAACAATATTAATAATAGGGAAAGTTATGTTGCACATGACATTGTTGGGTTCACGATGCTTTTATGACTAGTGTATTTGAAATCTAGTTGGAAAAATGACTATTCATAGAAAAAATATTTAGAGGGCTTTTAAATGTAGACATACAATTTAAACTATTGTTCTTTTAGAATGAGAGTATTTGAATTCCAATAAGTAAAATCACTTCATAATTCAAGCTTTTTAATAATGAAATGCCAATTTTAAGCCCCTTTGATAAATAAAACCATTTTTTAAGGAAATTATGCATTTAAGTTCTTTAGAGTGATTCATTCTTTTCCATGAAAAATATTTGAAGTTGTATTACTCATTCCTTTCCTTGAGAAATATTTGAAGCCATTTCAATAACTAAAATGGTGTTTAAGTTTTACATTTTTCCCTGAATAATTTTTTTTTATGTATAGCCTTTATAATTGTTAAGCTACTTTTTCAGGTACAAAATACTTGAAATCCTTCCAATGGGTGGAAATTCCTTTGGGTGGCTAAGTATTTAGAAGTCTCACTAATTTGTAGAACTTTCTTCACAATCATTAAAGATATTTTAATATTATTGAACAAAATGTCCTTCGTAACCATACAAAAAGTATGACATCATCAAGCAAGACTCTGTTCAATATGCAAAATACTTGAGTTCTTAGTGTAGGGGAATATCATGATGTGAAGCTATGTTTTGTAACAGTGTGTAAATAGTTAATTTAGATAGGTGCACTACCATTTAAGACATCCTCTTGGACAAAACAAAAATAATGTCCATGGTATTTGTTATCGCACAATTTGTAGGTTTGGAAAAGTTCGACCCAACTACAAAATGGCGACAAATAGGAGGTCACCTACCCACTGTCACCTTAGACAGGTGTCCCCGTCACTTTAGAGGTGAGGTAGTCACCTCAAGGGGGGAATCCCAGTGAACCTAGGGGGAATGAGATGGAAAAATATGAAGATGGAGATGAAGTCCCTAAAGGTCAATTCTAAGTGGTATTAAGGTATTAGAATGGAACCTTGGGAAGGTCCAAGGGTTATAAGTATGTTGAGTAACCTGCAAATGGTAAAATATCTGCCCGAGACATAAGAAAAAAAAGCATGTATTGTAATATAATCAATTGGAAAAGCAAGTTAAGCTTGTTGTCCCTAATAGAAGATGTTAATAACAATGTATATCAGAAATAAAATGGCACAATAAGCTGCAAGAGAAATGCTAGAAATCAAGTGAAAGATACAAAAGAAAGACTAACTAAATACTAGTAAAACTCAAGATTAAAGACCAAGATACTAACATGAAAAGACAAGGCTGTTGTAAACAATTTTCTGTAGAAAATTATATCAGCCTTATGTCTGTAAAAATCAATGTGTTACAGCAAGAAAATCAACAACTAAAACTCCTCCAAAATTTGCCAAAACGTGCGCTAGAGAAAGTATGACAAGTGTGCAAACTTTGGGCAAATTCCAATGGTTGATTAGAGAGTTATTAAAACAATTAAGTTAGGGTTTCTACAGCCCTAATGGATAAAGATGTAAATTTTTAACAATAAAAAGAAATATCCCTTTGATGGGGATGCCCTTGTGGTTGTGAGGTGCCTTAATCACAAGGAACACAATTCAAGTTGCAAAAAGTAAATATGACAAGAAATTATGTTTCCCAATGCAATATTTTGTTTCTCCAATGAAATACTAGTGCCTTTAGTTATGGGATAATGGGGTAAAAAATAAAGATCTAGGACTACTTAATCCTTGGTGGTGTAAATTCTCTTACTTCCCAAGGTAAGTAACCTAGCTAGGGTTTGAAGATGAGAGGTGTAAATCCTCTTACTTCCTCAACAAAACCCTTGCAAAATAACTTTAAAAGCTTGATAAAATGGTGGAAACTAGGATAGGGGTGTATATCCTTATACTCCCTATCTAGCCTTG
>JZKD02S1162604.1:0-12757 GCA_000966675.3 Picea glauca | reverse complement strand
AGGAATTAGGGTTTTGGACTAATCCAGGTCATTGGGTTAGGGTTTTGGATGCCGCTGGCTCCTATATGTATATTGTATTGTAAACAGTGTAAAAGGTGTATCAATATAATATATGCTGGTTTTCCCGGTTTGGGTTTCCAGGTGAAAAATCTCTATGTAATGTTTGTATTTGCCATTGTATCTTTTCTGTTCTTTTCAGAATATCAGTTTGCAGTAGATATTGTACAAGGTTAGAATTTACAGGTGGATGGTTCAATTGATTGAGCTAACCTTTGGGGACTTTTGTTTTTTTGAAGGAAAACCTCATGGGACCCCCCACTCTTTCTTGAAATACTAGATGAAGGGTGGCTCAACCACTAGCCACAATAGCAACAGGTACGTCAACAAGACTTGGGTAGACTTGAACCTTGGTCGTACTAGAACCAAGGACCTCACAGTGAACTCTACCTTGAAACAACTTGTTCAAACTGATTGCGCTAACCCACCTAATTATCTAAAAAACTTATAAAAATAACAAACTAATATTGTATTTTGTTGATCACTTACTTTTAGAGGCCATGATAGGGCATGTACAAAGGAGTTATTGAAGACACATAGATGACAACGACAAAGTACTTGTACCCATATGAAATGTTTCTTTTTTTTGTGTGATTTCATATCTACTCAAGGTTCTTGAGTGTGTGTAACACCCTTATCAATTTTTCTAATTGGTTTAAGGACTTCTCAATGAAGTGAAGTGCTCACCTCTACTACCATATGTTAGCGGAATTTCCTAACATTTCCATGCAGTTTTAACCCCTAATTAAAAGTATTTCCAATTTATTGGGAGATGTAACACCCCAATGGCTGAGCCCCTACTGAATTGTAATTATGTTTATAGGCTGGTGAGCCGAGTGGTTATAATCTGAGAGACTTATGTGTTTATTAGGCTAATGAGCTAGATGTTAAGGCCAATGAGCCTGATTTTGTATATGTAAGTACTCGCATCATTAATAAAATTACACTGTTGCATGTAGACCGACCACGAAGAAGATTTGTGGGGGACTAAGCTCCACTAGGTAGGGTAAGGAAGGGGGCTAAATGTCTAGGCCTAGAGGCTAAGCTAGAGGGCTTACCTCTAAGAATATTTTATTATTATTTCCCTAAAGCTATGGTCGACATAAGCCGCGTTGTCCTAAGTTCCTGGGAGAAGGGGAAACAGGTGCTAAGTGGAACTCGTGCAACTTTAGGAAGACATGTGTCAACCTGGGCGCATGCAGTTTATAGCAAGGAAAGCCAGCTCGTTGGGGGGTTCACTTCCCACTCTGGCGTTGCTTCCCATCCTTGCGTCTGGACCAGTTTGGAGTTTCCTCACGACACTTATACCTCACTGGAAGTCTGTCACCTTCTCGATTGACCATGGATTCACGCATTGAACCAGTTCTCCATCATCATCACCTTTGTATCTAGCACGCACCTTTGGAATCCTACGATCGTACTTGAGTTACCTCGTGTGTCTCATGTGAAGCCCGACGCAATTTCATTCGCCTGAGTCGTGTCGTGTCTTAGCGTTTGGTTGTTGCCATTCTCGGTGTCCATACCCATTTGTTGTTGTTACCGTCACCCATGTGCAATTGAATGTTGTTGCTTTGTGGTCTAGGAGATGAATTGAAGAAGCAGGTTGTCAGGCCTGTGAGAAACTCTCCCAGGTGAGAGAGTTTGTTGGGAAGTGAGTTCTCCTAGAAGGGAGTCTCGTAGCAACTACAATACTCTAAGACTTTCGGTCCAGCGTATTGCTGAAGCCCAATGTAAGGGAGGTGTAGTAGCCGATGGGCTTGTAATAGTGAAGGTGTACCCTCCTGGGGTGGAACAGGCGTGTGGGGAATGATGGTCTGTGGGTTGTGTCCGTAAGTGGCTCCTGGGATAAAAGATCCTTCTTGTTGTTTGGTGCAACTTCTTTATTGTCCTTGCTAAGCCTAGATTCCCTTGCTCGGTGGAGTTTAGTCCCAGCTCAGGGGTGAACCACTGTTGAGCGTGATGAGCAGCGTGGTTTAAGGCTGGGAGCTTCGTGGAAGGTTTGCATGCAGTTAGTGGTCATCTATTAAAAGATAAGTACCAATTATGTGTTTGTTGTATGATGCGTATTTGTATTTGCATTATAATTAATGAGTAATGCATGTATATATATATATATATATATATGTTTGCATGTATGTGTTAAATGTTGTTTATGTTTAATTGCATTAGATAGATATATATGTATAAGTGTGAATACCAGATGTTATCTCTATCTTCCGGTTAAGTTCTATATGTGATTACTTCCACAAAATTACTCAGTGGCATGGCCTGGCCTGTTGTTTAAGGCCAGAATGTCACAAGATTGGTATCAGAGTAGTAAAGGCAAGTTTAAGGATTGTTTAGGTAGCATTACCTGGCAGGGGTCAGTGGTCGGGGACTTCACAAATTGGTATCAAAGCTAAGTGAAGTGTCAGAGTAGTGGTGTTGCTCGACCTGTTGGTGGTTGGGGACATTACAAATTGGTATCAGAGCCAAGGTTCAAGCACTGAGCCTGGATGGGCCGGATAAGTGGTCATTGGAACCAAGGTTTCAGGTGGAAATTGTGTCAAGAGGAACCAGTTTCGAACCTCAGAACATTCCTAAGTGCCAAGAGGTTACCTTGGTCGTGTTACAAAGCTTAGGAGGTGTAGCGGTATTATAAAACCAAGACAGACGTGGTATTGGGCCGCAGAGTAATGTGGGTTGTAGGATCTATTCAGGAGAAGGAGGACAATTCACGACCATCAGATATGGAGAAGGTCTAGGAGGGTTAACTTGGAAGCCCTTCGGACTTCATGACTCCAGTGAAGTTAGGTGCAAAAATAAGAGAAGGGTCGAATCTCAAAGCTCCGAAGTCCCGGAGGAGATCTACACCGTAGATCTGGGGAGAAGCCTTACCGTTGGATCAAGCCAAGTTAAAAAGGGAAAATGCAATGGTGAAGGGAGAAATCCCCCGAAGCTCTGAAGTCCGAATTTAATCTAGATCATCTGTCAAGAGGGACACATGTTAGCAAATGGGCTTGTTCGAGATTTCGGCGTTCGGGAGAATTAGTGTGTGCGGAGGCAAGAACTCCCGAAGTCCGAAGCTCCGAAGTCGGAAGAGCCGAAGTGGTGAGTCATGATGACATCACCTGGAGGTGACATGGACCTCTCTTATACCTGCCACGTGCCCCTACTTGGAATGTTGACAGTTGTGCTGTGTGGACCCAAAGGGTAAAGAAATCTGGAAATTCATAATTCGAGAGACTGGAAGGAAGCAGGCGTAAAAACTTCTGAAATATGAAATTATGGAGCAACGTGGCATGATGATGTCATCGGGAATGACGTGGACACATGGGATATTTTCCACGTGTATGTGGGTTTCAGACTTGTCAAAGGTTGAAATGTCACTTGGAACGTGACACATGTCACCCATCTGATTGGGCTACGTGTCAACCGCTAGTATTCTACCACGTGGCACTCTGTACGAGCATGGTTAGTGGGGCCCTGAGGTTACATAACATAGTTAAAGGTCGGCGGACCCACACTGGCGTTGATCACGATACATAAATATCGATGGCCATGTGGCATTGTGGAGATCCAAGTTGCACGGGAGTTAATTCCCCAAGTTAGTCCCGCAATCCAAACCACGGTTTTACCGGGGGGGGCTACGTGTCAGTGTCAGAGGAATTGTCGGACGAAAGGTGGGTTACTCCAAACCGCGGATGCATGCCCCCATAATTTGAAAGGCGTTAAGTGATGTGACTATTCGGTATCTTAGTTCAAGTACGGAAACCGTGGATCCCAATGGATGCGTGGCGCCAGTTGTGAATTTTGGAGACTTGGCACTCCGAAAGAATGGTTCATAAGGGAACGAAAGGAAGAACTTTCAAAAGTTTTGTAATGTTGAGGTGACGAGACGTAATAACGTCACCAAAGGTGACATAGAAATGTTCGGAGATTAACGGTTCAGGGCGTTGGGGGTGTGCGGATGTGAAATCCTCCAAAGTCCCGAAGCTCCGAAGCTCCGAAGTCCCGGAGCTCAGATGCCTGAAGTTCCATAATGGGTGTCAGCCATTGGATGTTGGGTAGTCATGGACTATTGATCCACCCTACTTTGCGAGTTCGTTAATTCAGAACTCTGAGAGATTTGTTGTGATGTGCTTTGAAAACTTCCGAAGCCAGAGGCTCGAAGTCTCGAATAAGCGCCTATCGATCTAGCGCCTGGCCATAGCCCGTGGTCGCATGGGTTGGGGGCTAAGAAAAAAGGGCTAGTGCCTGAAAAATCACTGCAGAGCAGAGCTCGAAAAGAAAATGGAATCTGAAAGTTTTCTTGAATCAGATTGGTTTATGAATACTGTGGAATTTTTTAAGGACCGATGGCCTAACAAATTTCAGTTGACTGCACATTGTGTTTGCAGAATTAACAATTGTCAGAACCGAATGGAATTGCCACATAGTGCAGAGAAATGGATGAGGCACATAATGATTTCAGTTCAGAGAATGAAGCTAAAGGAATGGATGCCCATTTGGGAGTTGAAGGATCAAACTCCAATGGGCATGGAGAAGAGATGGATAAGGAAGGAAACATGATGAAAATCATTGAAATATTGCAGAAAGATGTCTACACTCACCGAGCAGATAACATAAAGCTCATTAAGGCCAGGGAACAACCGGGAGAATTCAACATAAACTTGATACAGAGCCTGGAAAGGATAGAAAACAAATTGGATAAGGAGAGTGACTCCAGTAAATCAGGAAGTCACGGGTCTCGTGATGAAAAGAGAAAATCAAGGAGTGTTGACAGACACCATCATCACTCCCAAGGGCACTCCAAGAGGAGGGCACACAGTAGTTCAAGCCCATCTCCTATCAGAAAGTATAGAAAATCTGGAGTGGATGAACTGAAGGGAGAAATGAACAAGATTAAACCTCTTATGTTTGATGGAGAGCACTAGAAGGAGGAAAATGCTGAGACATGGCTTCTTGGCATGAGGAAATATTTCCAACTACAAAATTACTCCTCTCATGCAGAAGGAAGAATGCCAATGTATCGACTGAAAGGAAAGGCATCCATGTGGTGGGATCAACTTGTGCAGGTGCGGCACATTAAAGAGAAAAATGTCACTTGGAAGGAATTCAACAAGTATTTAGAAAAGAAATACTTGACTAAGAGATACTATGACAGAAAGATGAAAGAGTTCTTTGAACTCAAGTTGAGTAGCATGACCATTGATGAATATGAACGAAGGTTTTTGGAATTGTTGAAGTATGTCCCTTTCATCAAAGATGAGACTGTCAAAATTCAAAGGTATTTGAGTGGACTACCATCTCCCATCAGTGACAACATCCAATATGATGATCCTAAAACTATGGAAGAAACTATAAGGAGAGCAAAATGCTTATATGAGAAGCAAAGAGAAAAGCCCACTTTCCAGAAGGCTTGGGAAGACAAGAAGAAATTCAATATGGATCAGAGGAAGAAGGGAACCAAGCCATCCTTTTTCAGATATAGCCCTCAAGGACAACTAGGTTTTAGAGAGCCCAGGAAGGTTGAAATAGGTGGGAAAGTGCCAAGACAACCACCCATGGAATGTTGGGGTTGTAAAGGAAATCATAGGTACATAGATTGCCCCCACATAAATGACAAGGTGAGAGATGTCCACAATGTTCAACGGGAAGAAACAATGGAGGACATGGGCAGAAGTGTACCAAGGATCTATGCAGCCCTGGACAACAAGCAAGAAGAATATCAGTCACATATGATTGAAGTGGAAGGTATGATCAACAACCAAACCATTACTATTTTAATTGATTCAAGAGCTAGTCATAGTTATATAGATCCTAGAATGGTGGAAAGTTTGCATTTGCCAAGAGGCAAGCATGGAAAATATTGGTTAGTGCAGTTGGCTACATGAACCAAGAGAAAGGTTGTTGAGTTGGTTAAGTCATGTCCAGTGGACATGAATGGATTGAGCACAAGGGTTGAATTGAACATATTACCTTTAGGTTCCTATGACTGTCTAATTGGGATGGATTGATTGGACCAACACCATGCCATCTTAGACTGTCGTAACAAGGCATTTACTTGCCTAGATGAGGAAGGAAACCCAAGGAGAGTGCAGGGAATCCCAAGGACAGTTACTGTTAGATAAATCTCAACAATGCAGCTGAAGAAGTCTTATAGGAAGGATTGCCAAATATTTGCAGCTCATATGGAAGAAGCACCTAAGGATAAGGTGTCAAATATTGAAGACCATGTAGTATTAAAAGATTTTGAAGATGTGTTCCAGGAGGTACCCAGACTACCCCCGAAGAGAGATATCGATTTCTCTATAAACCTGATGCATGGAGCAACTCCAGTGTCAAAAACTCCTTACATAATGAGTACACTAGAGCTGAAAGAACTACAATTGCAGATTGAAGAACTTATGAAGAAGGGGTATATACACCCAAGTGTGTCACCTTGGGGTGCCCCGGTCCTATTCGTGAAGAAGAAAGACGGGACATTAAGATTGTGCATTGATTTCATATAGTTGAACAAAGTGACTATTAAGAACAAGTATCCTTTGCCAAGGATCGATGATCTCTTTGATCAGTTGAAGGATGCCAAGATATTTTCAAAAATAGATCTCGGGCCAGGGTATCACCAGGTAAGGATAAAGGATGAAGACATCAACAAGACCACCTTCAGAATAAGGTATGGTCATTATGAATCCACAGTGCTACCATTTGGGTTATCAATTGCACCAGTTGTTTTCATGTGCCTAATGAATGGTGTATTCAGAGAATATATAGGCAAGTTTGTCATAGTATTTTTGGATGACATCCTGGTGTATTCCAAGTCAGAGGAAAGGCATGAACATCATCTGAGGATGGTGTTGCAAGTGCTAAGAGAGCACCAACTGTATGCCAAATTGAGAAAGTGATCATTCTATCAAAAGCAGATCCATTATTTGTGACATATCATTTCAAAAGATGGGATAGTCGTGGATCCTGAGAAGATAGAAGCCATCAGAGAATGGTCAGCGTCGAAGAATGTGACAGAAGTAAGATCCTTTTATGGGTCTAGATGGCTATTACAGAAGGTTCATTGCAGGGTTCTCAAGGATAGCTCACGCCATCACTTCCTTGCAAAGGAGGGAGAAGAAATTTCAATGGACAGAAGAATGTGAGAAAAGCTTCTAGCAATTGAAGCAGTTGTTAACCAGTGCTCCAATCCTGAGGATTGCAGATCCAAATGAATATTTTGTAGTGTGTACAGATGCATGCAAAGAAGGACTAGGGGGAGTCCTCAACCAGAATGGGTTTGTAATATGTTATGAGTCCATAAAATTGAAAGAGCATGAAAGCCTCTATACAACTCACGATTTGGAGTTGGCATCCATAGTGCACGCCCTGAGGAAATGGAGACATTACCTCATGGGAAAGAGGTTTGAACTGAGGACAAACCATAATGGTCTGAAGTATTTGTTTGATCAACCAACCTTGAATGCTAGGCAGAGTAGATGGTTGGAATTCCTTTGTGAGTACGACTTTGATACCAAGCATATCAAAGGAAAGGAGAACAAAGTCGTTGATGCACTCAACAGAAGAGTGCATGAACTACATGTTACAACGATTAACATGTATCAAACTGATATTAAAGGCATAATTTTGGAAGCTGCAAATGTAGATTTGCAGTACATGGAATTGGTGACAAAGCTACAACAACGTAAGATGCTACAAAAAGTGGAAGATTATAAATTGGAAGCTGATGGAACACTCATGTACAAAAATAGAGTTTATGTACCTAATTTCCAGGAATTGAGAATTATGATCTTGAAAGAAATGCATAATGTGCATTATGCTAGGCACCCTGAATATCAGAAAACGGTGGAAACAATCAAGAGTCATTACTTTTGGCCAGGTATGAAGAAGGAAATTGCAGAATACATCACCAGATGTATGGAGTGTCAGAAGGTCAAAGCTGAACATAGGCACCCAACAAGGTTGCTACAGCCATTACCCATTCCCGAGTGGAAGTGGGAAGTGGTGACAATGGATTTCATCACAGGATTACCCAGGACAAATAAGCAACATGATTCCATCATGGTGGTGGTGGATAAGCTTACAAAAGCTGCCCATTTTATTCCATTGAAGAATACTCACAAGGCAATTAATGTTGTCGATATCTATATGAGGAAAGTAGCACGATTGCACGGTATTCCCAAGACAATTGTGTCTGACAGAGACCCGAAATTCACCTCAAAGTTCTGGAAAGGGTTATTCAAAGGGTTCATAACGAATTTGAACTTCAGCACAGCCTATTATCCTGAGTCTGATGGGAAAATAGAAAGGGTGAACCAAGTGATAGAGGATATTGATGGACAAACCATCTAAATGGGAAGACTACCGACACTTGATATAATTTGCCTACAACAATGGATACCAAGCATCACTGAAGATGAGCCCGTTTGAAGCACTTTATGGCAGAAAGTGCAACACCCTAGTAAGCTGGGATAACCCAACTGATAGGCTAGTGATTAGGCCAGAGTTGCTCAAGGAAATGGAAGAGAAAATGCCGAAGATTAAGCAGAATTTGAAGGCTGCCCAAGACAGGCAGAAAATTTATGTTGATAAGAACAGAACCCACAGGGAGTTTCAAGTTGGTGATCATGTTTTCTTGAAAGTGAAAGCCAAGAGAAGTTCCTTGAAGATGGGAAACTGTTCCAAGTTGGCAGCCAGATATTGTGGGCCATTTGAAATCCTAGAAAGGATTGGACCAATTGCATATATGCTTGCATTTTTTGCATCCATGACTGTACATAATGTGTTTCATGTTTCATTGCTTAAGAAATATATACCTGATGCTAATCATGTTATTGATTGGAATGTGATTCAGGTGGAGCGAGAAGGCGTCTTGTAGGTGCATCCGGTGTGTATACTGGACTGGAAAAGCAAGCAGCTCCAAAATCGAGCCATAGGGCTTGTAAAAGTCCAGTGGACCTGGTACAATCTTGAGGACGCAACATGGGAGCATGAAGATGCTATGCAGGCAGAGTACCCACATCTTTTTTAAGATTTTGGAAATCTTGTTGTTGTTGTGTAAATAAGTTTCACTAAGGACATTGCAAAAATAAGGGGAGGGGATTGTAACACCCCAAGGCCAAGCCCCTGCTGAATTGTAATTATGTTTATAGGCTGGTGAGCCGAGTGGTTATAAGTTGAGAGACTTAAGTGTTTATTAGGATGGTGAGACAAATGCTAAAGCCAATGAGCCTGATTTTGTATATGTAAGTACTCACATCATTAATAAAATTACATTGTTGCGTGTAGACCGACCACAAAGAAGAGTTATGGGGGACTAAGCTCCACTAGGTAGGGTAAGGAAGGGGGCTAAGTGTCTAGGCTTAGAGGCTAAGCTAGAGGGCTTACCTCTAAGGGAATAATATTTTATTATTATTTCCCAAAAGCTATGGTTGACATAAGCCGCGTTGTCCTAAGTTCCTAGGAGAAGGGGAAACAAGTGCTAAGTGGAACTGATGCAGCTTTAGGAAGACATGTGTCAACCTGGGCGCATGCAGTTTATAGTGAGGAAAACCAACTGGTTGGGGGGTTCACTTCCCACTATGGCGTTGCTTCCCATCCTTGCGTTTGGACCAGTTTGGAGTTTCCTCGCAACCCTTATGCCTCATTGGAAGTATGTCACCTTCTCGATTGACTAGGGATTCACGCATTGAACCATTTCTCCATCATCATCACCTCTGTATCTAGCATGCACCTTTGGAATCATGCGGTCATACTTGAGTTACCCTGTGTGTCTCATGTGAAGCCCGATGCAATTGCATTCGCCCGAGCTGTGTCGTGTCTTAGCATTTGGTTGTTGCCATTCTCTGTGTCCATACCCGTTTGTTGTTGCTACCGTCACCTGTGTGCAACTGAATGTTGTTGCTTTGTGGTTTAGGAGTTGAATTGAAGAAGTAGGTTGTCAGGCCTGTGAGCAACTCTCCAAGGTGAGAGAGTTTGTTGGGAAGTGAGTTCTCCTAGAAGGGAGTCCCGTAGCAGCGACAGTACTCTGAGACTTCCAGTCTAGCCTGTTGATGAAGCCCAAGGTAAGGGAGGTGTAGTAGTTGATGGACTTGTAATAGTGAAGGTGTACCCTCCTGGGGTGGAACATGCGTGTGGGGAATGAGGGTCTGTGGGTTGTGGGCGTAAGTGTCTCCTGGGATAAAAGACCCTTCCTGTTGTTTGGTGCAACTTCCTCGTTGTCCTTGCCAAGCCTAGATTCCCTTGCTCGATGGAGTTTAGTCCTAGCTCGGGGGTGACCCATTGCTGAGCGTGATGAGCAGCGTGGTCTAAGGCTGGGAGGTTCGTGGAAGGTCTACACGTAGTTAGTGGTCATCTATTAAAAGATAAGTACCAATTCTGTGTTCGTTGTATGATGTGTATTTGTATTTGCATTATAATTAATGAGTAATGCATGTATATATATATGTGTGTGTGTGTGTGTGTGTGTGTGTGTGTGTGTGTGTGTGTGTGTTTGCATGTATGTGTTAAATGTTGCTTTTGTTTAATTGCATTAGATAGATATATATGTATAAGTGTGAATACCAGATGTTATCTCTATCTTTCGGTTAAGTTTTATATGTGATTACTTTTGCAAAGTTACTTGGTGGCATGGCCTGGCCTGTTGTTTAAGGTCGGAATGTCACAGGATTGGTATCAGAGCAGTAAAGGCAAGTTTAAGTATTGTTTGGGTAGCGTTACCCGGCATGGGTTGGTGGTCAGGGACGTCACAAATTGGTATCAGAGCTAAGTGAAGTGTCAGAGTAGTGGTATTGCCTGGCCTATTGGTGGTTGGGGACGTTACAGGTGAGTTCATTTATCATGCATCAATTAGGTTCTTTAACCCTAGTTCATTGGATGTTGCCATTCTCGGTGTCCATACCTGTTTGTTGTTGCTACCGTCACCTGTGTGCAACTGAATGTTGTTGCTTTGTGGTTTAGGAGTTGAATTGAAGAAGCAGGTTGTCAGGCCTGTGAGCAACTCTCCAAGGTGAGAGAGTTTGTTGGGAAGTGAGTTCTCCTAGAAGGGAGTCTCGTAGAAGCTACAGTACTCTGAGACTTCCAATCCAGCCTGTTGTTGAAGCCCAAGGTAAGGGAGGTGTAGTAGCCGATGGACTTGTAATAGTGAAGGTGTACCCTCCTGGGGTGGAACAGGCATGTGGGGAATGAGGGTCTATGGGTTGTGGGCGTAAGTGGCTCCTGGGATAAAAGACCCTTCCTGTTGTTTGGTGCAACTTCCTTGTTGTCCTTGCCAAGCCTAGATTCCCTTGCTCGGTGGAGTTTAGTCCCAGCTCGGGGGTGACCCACTGCTGAGCGTGATGAGCAGCGTGGTCTAAGGTTGGGAGGTTCGTGGAAGGTCTACACGTAATTAGTGGTCGTTTATTAAAAGACAAGTACCAATTCTGTGTTCGTTGCATGATGTGTATTTGTATTTGCATTACAATTAATGAGTAATGCATGTATATATATATGTGTGTGTGTGTGTGT
The DNA here is from genome assembly GCA_000966675.3 of Picea glauca. Taxonomy (NCBI): domain Eukaryota; kingdom Viridiplantae; phylum Streptophyta; class Pinopsida; order Pinales; family Pinaceae; genus Picea; species Picea glauca. The sequence goes on along the minus strand of JZKD02S1162604.1, from coordinate 1,207 downwards.
GTGTGTGTGTGTGTGTGTTTGCATGTATGTGTTAAATGTTGCTTTTGTTTAATTGCATTAGATAGATATATATGTATAAGTGTGAATACTAGATGTTATCTCTATCTTTTGGTTAAGTTTCATATGTGATTACTTTTGCAAAGTTACTTGGTAGAATGGCTTGGCCTGCTGTTTAAGGGAATGTCACGGGATTGGTATCAGAGCAGTAAAGGCAAGTTTAAGGATTGTTTGGGTAGCGTTACCCGGCATGGGTCAGTGGTCGGGGACGTCACAAATTGGTATCAGAGCTAAGTGAAGTGTCAGAGTAGTGGCATTGCTCGGCTATTGGTGGCTGGGGACGTTACAGGTGAGTTCATTTATCATGCATCAATTAGGTTCTTTAATCCTAGTTCTCATAAGAATGTTTGTCTCAAAGCCAACTAGTTCAAGGACCTAGATGAGTTTGTCACGATATGGGTTGGGGATAAAATGATTAAACAACTAGTATAATATATCAATTTTCCTAACACTTGCTTCCAATGCAAAAGCCTAGGCCACAAGATGTGGGATATGTGATCACCCTCTTATGGTTAAATCTAACCCACCTTGTGCCCCAACCAACTAGGCTCCTCAAGCTTGAGCTTAATTAGCTTATCGAGGTGGCAATCATTATAATGGTAGTTGGGTTCATGTCATTCATAATAATTCCAATAGTAATAGCTTGATTGCAGCACAAAGGCTTAACACACCAAGCCAATGGTTGCAAGTCCATTGACTCCTAATAAACCTATGATCTCTCCTAATGGGAAGGAGATGGTGTGCCCCTCCCAAAACACCTCACTTTGAGGTAGAAACAAGAGGCCATGCTTCCCCCCGCCTTCTCTTTGCACTTGTACTCCTATGAGTCCTAGAGAAAATCCAAAATTTGCACACTATAATATTATAATAATCATGCACTGAAGACGTAGAAACAAGAGGTCATGCTTTCCCCAACCTCCCTTTTACACTTGTAATCCTACAAGTTCTAGAGAAAACCCAAAATTTGCACACTATAATATTATAATCATCATGCCATGAAGGCCATGTTGAGTACCTAAAACTTTTATGAAGCATTAGTCGGGCCAGATGATAATGGTTATTTAGATAACATAGACACCATTTCCACCCCTTCTCAATGAAGGAATAATCATGGAATGTTAGGGGTCCATTGGCTCTTGAAGAAAGGCTA
>JZKD02S1162549.1:0-12757 GCA_000966675.3 Picea glauca | reverse complement strand
ATTTTAGAGTATCATACTTGTGCTCTTGACACATTCAAGATGAAGGAGAATTAAGAGCATCATGATTATGATTGTGTGAGATCTAAGGGGTTGGAAAGGAGAGATTGGAGGATTTTTTGCAACATCAAACTTGATATTGTAAGTGCTTCCATTTTGTTGGCTTTCCATTAATACATAACTTGGCATATTCCTCTCATGTCTATGCATTCAAGTATATTCATGTCTATTGTTGTTAAATTTATCATAGATAGATCTATTTTCACTTAACAATATAGTGTGAAAGAAAGAGGTTTATCTTTCTTCTTTGCAGGTATTTTCTTGCACCTAGGAGATTGGACATCAAGGTTAAAGGCTAGAGCAATGAGGAAAACCGATGTAAAAGGGTAAGTCATCCATCTCTTCCTTCTCATTCTAATTGTTGAAATAGGTCTAGGGGGGAAGTAGTTCACCATTTGTTTTATTCTATATTTGATCAAGAGGGGTCTTGATCCAAAGGGGGTTTCACCTATCCGTAGGGGGGACTTTGCCATAACACTAGCTTCACTATGTCTTAAAAAGAATTGGGTGGAGGTGTTTTGGTCACTGACATGTGGTACCATGTCATGGTCAAGTATTTCGGTTTTCAATATCCACAGCATAGTTGTACTAAGAGGGGGAATGATGGGAGATGTGATATCTCCATAAGTTTTTCAATATAGGTTATAGTAATGATGTTCACTACATGAAGATATCATTAAGGAGTGGTGTTAATATGATGCCACCTTCATAGATCCTTCAAGTTTCAAGGGAGAATGTGGTAATGTTTAATGTTGAACCTTTGGAATTGCTTCATTTATGCTCAACCACTAGTGGCTATTGTAGTCCCTCCCTTTGGAGTCTTAGGAGTAAACCCTAATCATATTGGTTGGTGACACTAGTGTCATTCCACATGCAAAATGCACACGCAATGCATTGTGCTCTTTGAGATCTTCTGAAAATGTGCTTCATTGTTTAAAGGTGTTTATAAACACCATGATCTTACTCGATTACCTTAGGCTCATCTTCAAACCTTGACAAACTATTTTTTTTACTTTCCCTCATTGCAATGTAAAATTCCACAAAGAGAATCCAAATATATAATCAAATTTTTTAAAAACAAGAAATTTCTTTTAAAACAAATTCCACATTTGTGAATCTTGAAAATCTAGTTTTACCCTTTTGGAGTCTTCACTTGGCCATGCATGCACCAACTAATGCATATCAACTACATCTATGGAAAACGTAATGAGTCTAAAAAAACTTTGAATTGAAGAATTAAAAAATGGTATTTAGATGTGAACTAAACTATAAGAAACAATGATCTATAGACTAATGTGAGATCGCTCGAGATAAAAATATATGAGCAAAGTACTCTCAAAACGTCGATGCCAAATCCATCGTTGATGTATACACAAGCCCTTGACACCAAATCTATCAAGACAAATTTTGTTGGAACTAATCACAAATGTACTCACGAACATATTGGAACTAAACAAAAATTTAGACTCTTTTGTGTGTTATTTTGTCTGGGTTTGTAGATTAAGTAGAAAAATCACATTCCTTTTTTCTTATTATTAGGGTTTGTTTTGTTTGATTGCAAAAACAATATTTGAGTTTTCAAAGTGATAAAATGACTCAAACATATTGTACCAATGATCCTTTGGGGTTTCAAAATTTCTTTTGGCCATCAAACCAAATCTTTTCTCTTTTCATAAAGAATTAAGCTCAAAATAATGAACCACTAAACTATACTTTTACCATGTGTCTTCTTTGTTTGGTTTTGTTAGACCTCAATACAAAAACAGATTGTTTTTCTATTGTGTCATTTCATTTCATTTAAATCATTAAGTTGACTTCGGTTTCATAGTCTCAGAGTTGATTCTTACAAACTCCCTAACTTTAATGTACTATAAGACCGGGGGTGGCAGGTGTAGAGGGGATGTTGAGACCATTTCGTGCTTCCATTTTTTCCTTCCACATTCTATTTTCCCCACTTCACTACTCCATTTATTTTCCCCCTTCTATACTTTCCCTTATTCTCATTTCTTTTTATCCCTTCTTTTTTCCCTTTCTGGTTACTATACTTATCCATATTTCAGTTCGTGGGTTGACAGGTTAGCGGGATTTCATTTCCATCTATTTACTCATTTCATAAGTCTGTTTCAACACTTAGACTTTTTCTTCAATTTCACGAGTTCGAGGGTTCAAACATTCACTCTCCTTTTTTTGTGATCCTCACTTTGCACTTCAAGTTGCATGATCTACGTTTCGACCATCACTTAAACTTTAACCTCGCTGCAAGTGTCGGGCTCCAAAGTATTTAATTCTTCATGCACACGAGTCCGACCAACCATTCCTCTAACCTTAGTATAATTTTGATCATCTCTAGAACCAGGGGTTGGTGGGTTCACGAAAAGCTTATATTGAAAATCTCTCACACCCGTCCCCGCCATTTTGTTGATTTTCCCAATACACATTAAATATTGTTTAAATGCTAACAAAAGTTGTGCAAGCCTCGAAAATATCGTCATTAATAGCGAAAGGCTCGAGGAATTATTCATTAAAATCTCATTTAATCTTCATTTGCCAAGGAATTAAAATATTGTTATCTTTCCAAAAAGGTGTATTTGAGATCATTAACCAATTGAAGAAATAATTATGTCAACCTATGGCAGCATCAGCTCGATAGCAGTTTTGTGGTGACACTCTAAATATTTTTTGCCGCGAAGATCAAAACTTCCAGTGGTCGAGAGCATACTGGCATTATTCCTCCCCTCCTACTGCACAGAAGATGGGAATGTAATTTGGGCATCTGAGATTGCATGTGTTCACTATGTTCCTAAGGTTTTCGATTGTAAGGAAATCGTTGCATGGTGTGTGGATAAGTACATACCAAATCAAAGAATCATACAGCTCCAGGATCATTCTCTTATTTCTCTTTCACCTCAAGTCTTTCGTAAGATGTTAAAGTTGTCAGAGCCGACTCTTACTTTCAAAGGTGAAGATTGTAGAGAATTCTTGAAGAAACATAACAATGAGCTTGACCTCCTGCTGGAGTATTTGGAGAATCATGCATCTATCCCAGCAGACATAACCAAAATCCAAGTTGAATCTCTAAAAATTCCCTATCAAGAAATTGCATGTCTATTTATTAGAGTGACAAGTCAAGAAAACATTGCTTCTATATCTTGAATGATTTGATATATTATGTATTTTACAGTTCAAGAACAGGCCATTTTTTATTGGGGAAAAAAAATTATGGCCTCTTATTTGATATTTTCTATTGTGCATTGTTGTCAATTCTCAAACTTGACCATCAGTAAAAGGGTAAATTGTGAAACAAATCTCATTACCTTTTGGTATCGGGCATTGTGGAGGCATAAAACCCCTATGTTTTTCTATGAATTTTATAATGATTTTGTTTCAACGTTCAAAAAGCTTTTGTTGGGCGAAAAAACTCCAAGGATATTTGTTAAAGCTACCAAATTTTTAGAGAAAATGGAAAATCACAGTATAAGGATATTTTGCTCAAAAGAAAATCATTCTTTTATCCCGTATTATGTACCTGATAAATTATTTATTACAAAGGTGGCAATGCAATATAACTTATGGTTACACTTTTTCCATGAAAAAAGGAAAAAATAGTTTATTCCCCTGCCATGGAAGATTGGAGAGTTTGTTTTTAGAAATATAAATAAAATTGACGAATTTACAAATCATTTTAACAATGTGAGTTTAAAGTATGTTGAAAAGATCAAAGGTTTTGATCCGAACAAAATCTTTGTTGGACATATGCTATCAGTAGGGTTCAATAATTCTTTCATTCAAACTGTCATGAGCGAAGAAGAAGAAGTTAACAGCCAAAGCACTCCTATACATAATGTTGGTGATTTAGAAACATTACTTAGCAATGATGATATTTACAAGCAAAAGGGAAAAAGTCTCAATGAAAAAAGTGTTCAATCTCCAGTTGTCACTCCTAAGAATACTACCTCCAGGAGCAGTGCTCCAACAGCCCACCCAATTAAAAAATATGTCAACAGTAGTTCCAATGGAGGGGGAGAGAAGAATCCTCCCTCTGGAAAAATTGAAAGTTCACACAAGTTTCCCATGAGAAATAAGAGAAAAAACTCAGTGCAAGAGGAAGAAAATAATCTTATAGAAAATGATATCCAAAGCTTTTCCTTGGAATATATGGAACTAGAAGAAAACATTGAAAAAATATTTCCTACAATAGAAAAGGATGAACATATTGCTCAACAAGATTCTTTACTGAAAGTTATTGGGAATGAGACATTTAGTGAAGAAGAATCATTCACTTTTCAAAGCGTTGTTTTTGACAGAGAATCTAAAAAGTTGATTGTAGAAAGAATTGACCAGAAAAATAAAAAGGAAAGGCTCACTCAAAGGTCAACCTCAAGTATATGCGATCGTCCCATATTTCCAAATTTCATAGGGAAACCAAGGACGCACTTGACGACTCTATTGATGGTCTAAAGGCTGAGAATTCCAACTTGAAAGAGAAGATCAAAGAATTGGAGATTGTCTTGATGTCTCTTCCCATCCTGGTCAATCCTTTGACAATAATTAAACCAACTACACCTAGTATCAAGTTAAAGGGATCTTCAATTTTGCTCACAGTTGTCTGAAATTATGTTGAGAAAAACATTAAAAAGATAATAGCATTGATAATAGAGGCCTAGGAGGTATCTAAAAATATTGTTTCTTTTGGTTCAAGAGCACATGCATTTCATGAGTATCTCCAAGCTGATTTTAAGAATGAAGAAGAATTTCACACATATGTTGTTTTTCCATTTGGGATAAAAGTCTCAAACATGACAGAATTGAAAATGAGAGGAGAAGATATGTCTTCACCTAGTCAGATCAAACAACTAAATTCATGTTGGAAAGAAAAGATCAAGAATTTGAGAAACATTGTCCAAGCATGCAATGACGCTATAGTGAAAAGAGAAGAATTATTCAGAAGGCTCACAGAGAGATTTTGCTGGAAGAACTGGTGAGATGCAAGATCCTAAATTAATTTTCAATTCAATGTTTATGACAAGGCAACAATTTAATGAACACATGCAGATATTAAAAGGATTATCGACTGAGAAATTTAATGGCATAATTGAATATGGTTAAGAAGAGATAGATAATTGGCTTATCGATTATTCTATGAAAAATCAAGATATTGATGAGTCAATCCACGGCATTTCCAATGACGTAAGAGATTTAGAAGGTGAATTGTTTAATATCAAAATTAGGCATGAAATAAATGTTGCACCAATGAGGAATTATACCGAAGACTAGTTTAAGAGGGTAATCGATAAATTAACGAAAGAGGGCCAAGAAACAGCAGTGGAGACAGTTCTTGTAACCGTCAACGAGGAAAATAAAAGGACAACAACAAGCAAGTGAAAAAACGAGAGATACCATCATAGTAAGTTTATGTTGATCACATGTTATTCTTGTAACTGGATGATACCATTCATCCAGTGACTCCGCTTCTTTGATTAGAAAGGTTTAACCGAAATCTGATAACTTCTACTTGTCTTCTTTACAGGTCTTGTTACTCTGCCTTTGCCCGTCGTCTTCTCTCCACATTCTATTTCTTGTTTATATTTACTTTTATGGTCCGCGAGAGCCATAATCCCAGTCCTCTAGACAAACACATTTTAATTTCAAAGTATTGTAATAGACTTTACTATTTTTTCAGAAATCCCAAGAGAACTAAAAGTCAGGATCAGTATTGACAGTGTTTTATAACTCTGAGTTTTGAGTATTAAATATTTGAGATTGGTGTATCAATTTCTTCCTTTGAGTTCCACATGTGTCTACTCTATTAAAGTTCTCTTATGCGTATGGATCATCTTCTTTTATTTTTATGTGTGATCAAAATTCTTTATTTTCGCTATGATGGATGTGAGAAAAATTTACTTATGTTTTTTAAATGTATGATGTGTGAGGTTCATTGTCATCTCTCAGGAATTCTCTTTAAAATAAAACATTTTATTTTTTGCAACTTTTATCTTTCTTTGAATATAATAGTGGACTTTCTCAAAGTCCTATATCATTTTGGAAATCTAGAATTCAAAGAATATCATAAAACAGAGAGGAGTAACACCTCTATAAAAAAGCAAGAGGACTTGTATCCTCGTGAGGTTGTCGTTTCTGTCCTGATGGATTCAAGCGTCAACATTTTTTTCGACCATACTGAAGAACCAACTGAAAATTTGAAATCTAGTTTAGCATTTTTTGAAAATACATGACTTTACCTCACGCTGATCAACCCAAGTGAAAAATTGGATTGAATAATCAAAGAAGCATTTTGCATCATCTATATAATATTGTAATAACAACAGCCGAGACCATGGAAGAATTGGAGACATTGGTCCAAGAAGAAGAAAGAGAAATCCTCTAAAGACAAAGGAGAGAAAAGACAAGACCGAAGAAACAAAAGACAAGCTTGAAGAGCACAAGAACACGGTCAAAATTTAAGTTGGACAAATACAAGGGACTTATTACCATAAGTAAAAGCAAGCAACTGCATATTCCAAGAAGCAAAAAACATATTCCTAAAATACCTCCAGACATGGCGGGAAGAAATGAAGAAAGGCATGAAGAACCACGAGAAGAACCACGAAGAGAACCTCATGAAGAAAGACAAGGAGGTGGTGGAAGAAATCAAGAAGGGAGAAGATTTGGAAACCGAAGAACAATAAGAGATTCCCCCCTCAATCTTCGAGGTGAGCAACATGACCTCTCTTTTCTCCCTAAGGGTACTCTGAAAGAATTTTCCAGAGATGGAACAATTGACGCAAAAAGACACCTTGATTTATTCCTAGATGTTTGTGATTTTCATCGTGTTGAACATGATGATGTGATAGTAAGGTTGTTTCTTCAAACCTTATCGAGTTGAGCTTATGATTGGTACACGACATTACCAACTAGATCAATTAGTTCATTCAATGATCTTGAAACCATGTTTTTTACTATGTTCGCTCCCCCATTCGCATATCATACTCTTCTCACTAATTTCACCCAAATTGGTTTGAAGAAGAATGAGAGAATACGAGATTTTAATATCAAATTCAATAAAATTCTGAGTAAGAATCCATAAGATAAAAGGTCAAATGACCCAGTGATCCTTGGTTGTTATAAGAATGCCATGCCACCAAATGTAAAGTTTGCTATTAGAACATCCCAAATGGATACCCTGGAGGAAGTAATGACTAAAGCCACGGAGATGGAAAAAATCATGATTGAAACGAGTGTTGACCCTGATATCATCCTAGGAAAAGTACAAAGGCAACTGAGAAGCCTGAATATCGATGATTAGGAGCCTCTAGTTCGAAAAAGAATGAAGAGCAAAAGTCACGGCTGATTCAAAATCAAGCCACTAGAGGAGGGTTTTTTAAGGGAACCATACCATATGTGAAGGTAGACCCTGTTGCAGCACAAGAAATTAAGCAAAGGATTGTGATTGCACAAATGAATAGAACCATCAGGGAAATGCAAAATGAAATAACCAAATTGAGAATGGGTGATAATTATGTAGCAAATCCAAGAATGTCGGTCCAAGAAAAAAGAAAGAACCTCCCCCAAGAAAATAGAGTGAGATTTGAAATACTGATAATCAACAAAGACAAAGGGTTTCTAAGCAACCAGTTCCAAATGTAGACGTTTTGGATGAGATATATGATGAACAAATAGTTGGGCAAGAAAATGATTATTCACTAAAGGAAAATTTCGAAACTGTACAGACAGACGAACATTGTAGAGGAATTGAGTAAGTTGAGGATAACTCTTCCCTTCACAGAAGTCATGAAGATCCCTCAACAGAGGGAATATATTTTGAGATTGTTGGATGATCCATCTGGAAGAATGGAGGTCATTGTCATAAGTCCAAGGCAAAGCCAAAACACATCAATCGTTAAGTTGAGAGGTAAAGTCCCACATTTTCTATATTTCAATTGAGAATCATGATGTGGCACTTCACAATTGTTTAGCTGACACTGGCGTGACAAATAATATTGTCATTAGAGTCGTGGAGGTGTTGGGTATAAGCTGCACCAAATATTATGAAACAGGGGAAAGCATTTATGCAATTGATTCCAGGCAGGTGCCAGCTTATGGGGAGATCAAAGATTTTTATGCTTGGATCACTGTTGCTCCTCATATTATTGCAATTTTCAATATAATTGTGGTAGATCTGCCAAAAATGGCACGAGAAAGCACATGATAATTTACATTGATGCTTCTACATCTTTGTATTAATTGGCTCAAAACGTCTCTCCAAGGGAGAAACAATGAATATATATATATATATATATATATATATATATAACACAAATGACAGAACACATACAAAACATTGAAAAACTAGGACTATCCAACTGCAGAAAGGCGCCCTCGATGGTTTCAATGCTTGTTAAAATGCCAAATTAGGTAGGTGTTGATATTGAATATCAACTACAAAAGAACAATTACAAATAAATAGGATCAATCATCTCCACCCCAAATGAACTTGTAGATGTTCTTACTTATTGCTCCACCAATCAACTAACTTTGATTACGAATGGAATGTCTTTTAGCAGTTGTTCTTGAGAATTGAGATCACCTTCCTATTAGCAAAATGAAAACACTGGGAAGGATTAGCACAACGGTATAAAAATTAACCCCTAAAAACAATTTCAGTTGCAACCATCAATTTAAACATTCAAAAGAATGCAGACATTAAAGATAAATTAAACAGAAAGGAGGCTCTGAGGTTAATCATACTGAAGTTTTGCTAAGCACTGATTTAGGACCCTTTATCCACCAACAAAGCAGTTAATGTCAAAATTAGCCTGGAATTACCAAAAAAAACAATAGCTCCAACTTATAGCAGAGCTTCTCACAGATTAATTGAACTCAATCTCCTCTAGCATGCTCTCATGATTGTTCATCAATCTCTTGATGGATTTATATATTGAGCAATTGGCTAATAAATTTGGCATTGTGGTCTCTCTCTAAATCAGTGAAGTGTCCATGGATGTGGGCTAATGCTTGGACATTGCCCATGAGCCTAAGATTTCTCCTCAACGTAAATTTGACAATGCTAATTTTATTCCAAGAAACTTTACCAAGCACTGGTCACATTTTTGAAGATTTGTCATGATTACCCTGGCTCTTTAACCATCATTATGCTGAAGTTTCTTTGATGTAAAAGAAACACTTCAAAATTGACTGCTCTTGATTGTTTAGGCTCAGGTTAATGTCAATTGTAAGATTCCATTGGTCTTTGATGCTCATTTTTCCCATAATTGTGCATTTTGACCATTCAAGACCTCAAGAAGCTTTAACATTAGGTTTCCTCATTAAATTTCTCCAACATGTGTCAAGGGGTGAAATGGACAAGATCGTATGATTAGCATATTATCCAGAATCGCTGAAGGAAATATTTCACTTGTTGATCAAATGTCTCTTTGCTCAAGAAATCTAAGAGTTGTCTGAACAAACCACGAGCATCTCAAATGTTTAGAGAGAGAAGTCACTGGGGGAATGTTTAATGTAGTGGTATATCATAAAGAAGTTGAAAGAGCTTAAAGCCTTGCCATGCCTTTATCATTTGGGGAAATCTGGTGAGAAACTCGCAAATATTTGAAGACAAATTTATTCCTCGTGTTCAAGTTTTTCTCAAGTCAAATCTTTGGTTTCAAGTATTAGAACTCGCAAATATTTGAAGACAAATTCCTCATTTTCGAGTTTTTCTCAAGTCCTCGAGTCAAATCTTTGGTTTCAAGTATTAGAACTTCCAAATATTTGAAGACAAATTCATTCCTCTGTTCAAGTTTTTCTCAATTCAAATCTTTGGTTTCAAGTATTAGAGTTCCTATCAAGCCCTGGTTTCAAGTATTAGAGTTCCTATCCAGCCCTGGTTTCAAGTAGTAGAGTGTCTATGAAGCCCTCGTTTGTTGGGGGGAATTGTCAATTGACAAGGCAGGGCCGTTTTGATGGTGCTAGGCATAGTCCCCCTAAGATCAGTGGAGCTAGATGTATATTGTTTCTTTCTAACTCTCACTGTCAAATTTAAGGTTGGTGCTGGAGGTATATTGTTTCTTTCTAACTCTCACTGTCATGTCAAATTCAAGGTTGGTGCTGGAGGTATATTGTTTCTTTCCGATTCGCACTGTCAAATTTAAGGTTGGCCTAGGAGCAGATTCAAACAATTAAAAATGATCGACAATTGTACAAATTCATTTGGGCACATCCATCCACGTGGTTTCAGAGATCTACACACTTTCCAAGTAACATTTGGAAGCAGAGTAATCGACAATTCAACAAATTCATTTGACCACAGAATCATCCACATGGTTTCAGAGATCTGCACAAACTTTCCGAGAGCCACATCATGACTATTTAAGGATTTGTGGTTTCAGAGATCTACACAAACTTTCCATGAGCCACATCATGACTGTTAAGGTAAGTTCTGTTAAAAATATATAATTGGTTTTCCAAATCAGTTCCTCGTGGTTTCAGATATCTACACAAACTTAGCAAGAGCCACATGATAGCTGTTAAAAGTAAGAAATTTATTTGTTAAAATTATTTAATTGGTTCTCTAAATCATTTTTTAAATAGTCAAGATGGATCTCGACATGTTTAGTACACATATGACAAACTACATGATTCTTCTACAAGTGAACTTTGGTTGTGATAGAGCACAATGATCTAATAAACTACATGATTATGTTAGAAGTGTAGAACTTTGGTTGTGATAAATGCACAATGATCGACCAGTGTACAAAATTTATTTGTCCAAATATCCTCTTCATCCACATGGCTTCACAGATTTGCACAAACTTTCCAAGAGCCACATCAGTAGTAACAACGAAACTTAAAAACATGAGTGAAGTGATAACGATACTTGAAAAGATGCTCTTTTATATTTTGCTCTTGAAAATGACAAGATAATAGATAACATAGATGATCTGAACTCCCTGATCTAGTATGTGTCAAATAATGGGGAAATGTGTCACATTTGTCTGCAATACGCTAAGACGGTGTCGGTCAGTGGAAAATGTTATTATTATGATAAATATATAATATTCAACATATAAAAACCATAAACCATAGACGGTGCAAGTCAGTTAAAAATATTACTGATAACAATAAATATATTATATCATCATATAAAAATGCAGAGACCGTAGCAAATAGGGACAGTAAAGGCTACTTTTAAGGATGCATTCAATATTTATTACCCAGATACTAAACTGTACAACAAAGGTATACAAAACATGGACATAATTTCAATTACAGGTTTGATTTGCCATTTTAATGTGTAACAACACACATTTACAAATAATGATAAAGAACTCGGTAGAACAAATTACAGAGACAAGTAATCAATTCCATGGTTTACAGTTACAACACTTATATAGTTCCAATGGCACCGCAATATCAAATCACCACATCAAATCACTTAGCCGAATGCGTATCTCGTATCCACATCAATGCCAGTAAACCCTCTAAGCTTAAGGCAGTTTCACACAGGTCGATATGAGACTATAACTATAAAGAGAAATAACTGACAAAATTATGTGATGAGAGACAAGGTAATAGTACAACACCATGAGTATTTCAGTACCTGGAATAACATATTCTTGCTGCCTCTGATAAATTCCAACACAATGTACTAATGCAACACAAAGCATATGTAAATGCATCCAAATAAGTCAATGGAGCTCTCACAATTACATGACTAAATTTAAATGGAAATAATCTGAAACCAATTCCATCCAAATTTATGTCTAGAGTGATCGCATCGGCAAATTATTTTGCATCATGTGAATAAATCCCAAGGGTGGCACGTACCACTCATAATTTTAATCATGTGGTCAGATAGTCAAATCAGAGAGCCTCAGATAATTATTTATCTTTCACCTACAAATAGAGTAATCAGATTTTGCATACAAAATTTCTAGAGCAATATAAATTGGAAGGACTGGATCAGAGAAAAGAAGCCACCACTTATGATGGAAGGCTTTGTTAAATACTGTCAAGATATTGCAGTATAGAGGAGAGTTCTTCCCATTCATCTTTTTGGGATTAGAGGATACAGGCCAAAATTCTAATTCACTCACAGAAAATAAATAAAAAGAAATTCCTATCAATTAGTAAGATTTCTTCTTTGGAATGCAGATTTACAACCCCTCTTATTCAAGGAGAGACATTCAGGAAAGCATATCCCCAAAGAATTGATAAGGAAAAATCCAATGGAACTTGAAATACCCGATCAGCAAGACACAGCTTCAGGCCTCACTTTTTGAATAGCTTCGACTGAATATCAATGCGTCTGAACATCAATACTATCTTCTCCAATTCCCCGGACTCCAGACTTGGAAGTGCAAGCATGACAAAGAAAGCAATCAAGAATATCAGCAAAGTTGTGATTGTAGTTGCCTTAAGACAAGCAGCTGTACGCGAGAGCCTTCCCAACAATATCTTGCAATATTTGTCAGCAGCCTTGACAGAAGCCTGAAGATGGGCATCCCCATCTTCACCTTCCAAGGCATGTTGATTCTGTGACACAAGATGAATGTTAATATTAGAAAATATAAAACTTGTAGCACACAAAAATGTTTTGAAAACCTTAAAGAACCATATATTTCCACCCACCATCACTCTATAACCATAAATTTTTACAGCATTCTTTCAAATGGATTCAAGTACAACGACATCAAGAAAAGAT
>JZKD02S1162538.1:0-12757 GCA_000966675.3 Picea glauca | reverse complement strand
ATAGTAGTTTGCAACCAGAAGATGGTTATGATCCCATTCAGTCCCAATTTTCACAGGGGTACAACCCCATGATGGTGCTATGACTGAGCTGGCACATGACGATAATATGGATGTATTTTAATCATATACTTAATAATTTCGTAGTTATAGATTTTGTACTTATATTTTTTTTACTTATACATTTATGATTGTCCTTATAAAGTTTGTGGTCTCAATGGCAGAAAATGTTGTACTTGAGGCTCATAAAGTTGAAGAGGAGCACACGGGGGAAACCATTCCAATGGTGTCGACCAGTGCACTAGGTAAATAATGACATTGCAGGGGTTTTTTTTAATATTACTAAACTAGTTCAATGATATTTAAAAACTGGTCATTTAAATTTTGTATTTTTTTCTTTTGTAGGTGATGCCTCATCACAGCGGCCTCCATTACATCATGAGTACCCCATGAGTAGTCATTCTCTACGTGATAGAACACAATCACAATCAAATTTTGAAGAGCACCCAGAGAACGGAGACAGAGATATTGATGAAATGAATAGGAACTATAGAGCTAAGAAGAAGACGTCGGCTAAAAGTACTAAATGATGATGTACATGAATATTTCGATAATTATTTAATATAAAATCTATTTTCACCATATTCTGCTCACTCCAAATGGATCAAGGAAACATTTTATTTCATTGTAAATAGTTGTGAATATTGGTATGCATATATGTTTGTTTTTGTTGTAAATATTTTAGTAGATTTATATGCTGGGTATTGGGGAATTGAGACTGATGTGAGGGGGGGGAGGGGCCATAATATATTCTTCCTTCATGAGGTTGGGCCTATTGAATAGAGAATAATTTATTGGAGTCGTTTAATCTTGGAGAAAACCTCCCTCGGTCCAACAGAGCAACAACAAAGTCAATGTTGACTTCGTTGTTGCTACTTCAAATCAAGGGAGGCAGTTTGATCAAATATTAGACACGTGGCTCGAATAAATTATTCTTTAAACCAAGAGGATCCAATTCAGGTATGTTTTGACACTCTCGTAAAAATGCATCATAGAGTAAATAATGCGCTACAAATATTACTTGTAATGATTTTTTAGATATTTATGGAGGTTGAATGATTTTGGCAGGTACTTTAAGATATTTCTTCATTGATTTAGGGAAGCTAGAGACTAACATAGGGCCATACAACTTAAGAGAAAAATGTGGGGCCAACCATTCCAACTGTACTTTCGACCATTTCATCAGATCAGGTGTGATTTCTCCTTTCATCATATAAGTTTATATAGCCAACAATTCTAGTTATGTTTAATGTTTTATTAATTGTTATGTTCGATTGCTAAATTGAAAAATCACCATTCAGGTATGTATAATATTTTGATTATGTCTTCTAGATATTATAGATATGCAGTGTAGTTTTATGGTTAACCAATGGATAAATCTAACATGAATGTATGGATAATTTCTAACATGAATGTATGGCTTTGAACATGCCACCAAAAATGGTAGTTTCTTTCTGGTGAAAAGATATTTGGAGGAATGGAACCTACTGAAATGAACATTATGACCATTTGGAGGCTTGGAGATTATGATATTGCAGTGCACCCAAATTTAAAGGACTGTTTGGAGGCCGTGAGATAGATATATTGCAATAAACCATTTGGAGGCCCAAACATCATGAGATTGCAGTACACTCCAAAGGGTGCATTGCAATCTGACATCTTTCCGCCTCAAATGGTCATTTCAACTTGGGTGTACTGCAATCTCATGATGTCTAGTCCTCAACATGGTTCATTGAAATATCCCTATCTATCTTCCTCCAAATGGTCCTCCTTTATGCAACAATACAATTTTTCTCCTTTGGTACAAGATGGAAGATAAGTAGTATGACTATCTATCATTGGGAACTTTAGTCATCTTCTCACTTCCTTCTGGGAAGAAAATGTCATCCAAATGTTTGGGTTCCTAAGGGATCATCCTTTCTTAGTACATGGATTGATCCTTGGATATGTTTCTTGGTGGTTGATATAAGTCCCTAGATGTGTTCCAAGGAATCCTTGCTCAGTTCTTGGATTGATCCTTGGATGTGTTCCTTGATGGTTGATGTAATACCCTAGATGTATTATACGGCCTATGGATGTGTTCCAGGGAACCCTTTCATAATTCATGGGTTGATCCTTGGTCTTGTACCTTGGTGGATAAGACCCTCGGGCTCGCAGATGTGTTCTGGGGAAACCTGGTCTTTGACTAGGTAGATCTTAGTGTAATACCAAGATTGGTTGATGTCAGATCCTCTTCCTCTCTCGCGAGATGGTCCATGAGACCTAGGAATGCTTATGAACATGGACATGACCACATTGTTGATGGACCTCGTTATGCAGTCATGATAAAGTTTATAGGTCATTATGAGACTTATGTAGATATGTTTTTCCATTACGGACCCCCCCTTGACTTTATCTTAAAAGGTACCCCCTTGTTTTTTTATGTTATTGAGTTTTTATTTATGTGATTAAGGTTTTATATGTGTTTCATTTTTTTATAATTAATATTAATATTAATTGACATTTTAATTAATATTTGTATTAATTAAATGTCAATATTTAATTATAATTTTAAATTTCCCTAACCCCGCTCCCTAACTATAAATAAGACCCTACCCTCTAGAATTATATTACACTCACACTCACTCACTCCTCACTATCTTCTTTGTTGTGGCTACCTCAGTTGTTCTCTCTTGATGATGCTACGACCTCCTTTTTGGACTATCTTTTCAGATCTGAGTTTTGTTTGCTGCAGTTGTCTTGTGATGGTCTGTAACTTGGAAAAATTGTTCCTAAGTCCTTATTAGAGATATCAAACCCTAGAGGTTTGATCCATGAACCTAAAACTATTTTTAAGCATATTATAAAGGTTTCCGTCCACACATGTGACAAATACATCTTTCTTGGATCAAGAGGTAAGCTTGAGGTTTGTCTTTTCACTCAGAAATTTTGTTTATAATCATAATTTAATTTAGATCTGTTTATTTCTTTTATCATATATGTTGATCTTATGAACAGAAAAATAAAAATACATTATTTGTTTCTATAGAGAGAGTGTGCTTTCATCATATGCTACACTTCAGTTGAGACGACACCCAATATCCGGTATATTGACAGCGGGGCCTCGAGCCATATGAATGGAGTTCGAGAGCACTTTACTGATATTAGAGACATCGAGGTCAGGATAGAGATTTCTCTTAGAGATGACACATTGGTAAGAATTGTTGGGATTGCCACAACTACCTTTCAGAGAGATAGCATGCCACCTATATTGTTCAGGGACGTTCTCTATGTCCCTGGGCTAAGGAAGAATTTGATTTCAGTTTCCACCCTCCAGGATAGAGGTATTGAGGTAACATTTAGAGGCACCAAGGTACTCATTCATCCTCGAGGTTATTCACTTACCTCAGTACAGGTGATTGGAGTGAGGGATGGGAAACTATTCATATTTCTTTTTCAACGACTTCGTGCATTGGGAGCGAGAAACAACAACACCAATCAAATATGTGAGTTATAGCATCGCAGGATGGCCCACCTACATCATGGATCTCTTGGAGGACTGAGAGAGGTTGTGACTGGAGTGCCACAAATTAGTATATAGCATCAAGATGTTTGTAGAGGGTGTCCACTTGGTAATTTTACCAAGGCATCGTTCCCCAGCAGTGACACCAGGTCAACTGGGATACTGGATTTAGTACACACGGACGTGTGTGGGCCCATGACTCGAAAATCCTTAAGTGGATTTGAGTACTATATCACATTTATTGATGACTACTCAATGAAGACTTGGATCTATTTCCTAAAGGCCAAGAGTGAGGTCTTCACATGGTTCCAAGAGTTCAACGATCTTGTGGAGAGCCAATCGGGAAAGAGGATCAAAGTCTTGTGGTCAGATAACAGGGTAGATTATTCCTCAAGACAATTTGTAGAATTTTGTTCCTAGCATGAAATTAGAAGACAGATGACTGTACCATACAACCCCCAAAAAAATGGGGTTTTCGAGAGGAAGAACCAGGCCATTACCGATGCAGCGAGATCCATGTTGCATGATCATAGTTTTCCTTTGTACTTATGGGTAGAGGCATGTGCTACTGTAGTTTACCTATAGAACAGTATCCCCCACAGGATATTTGGGAAGATGAGTCCTTAGGAGGCCTTCACTGGTAGAAGGTCCGATGTTGAGCACATCAAGATATTTGGGTGCTTGACCTTTTTTCATGTCCCCTCAGAGAGGAGGACAAATCTAGACCCCATAGCCCAGCAAGGGATTCTAGTTGGATACTTAGAGGTTTCCAAATCCTATCACATCTACATTCTACCACTTAGGAGAGTGGTGGTGAGAAGAGATGTCATATTTGAGGAGGATAGTACTTTTCAAAGATCTCTCGAGTCAAGAGTTAGAGTTGAGGATGATGACGAGTCATCAATTGCAGTATCAGAGGGAGCACTACCTGATGTTTCATGTACACCAATATCAAGGGTGACATGCTCACCATGCACAGCTTCAGGGTCATAGTCCTAGCATGTTCAGTCATAGGGGGTGCAGACTTCAGGATCTCACAGCGTTAAGATGAGTCTTGAGGCATTCAATCTTGGGCAGAGAGACCTTACTTCTTCGTTGATCACTTCAGGGAAGAGGAGACCTAGATGGTTTCAACAGACCTTAAAGGAGGCCAGAGAGAATGTAGGGGAGCCCAAGAGATAGACCAGAGAGAGAAGACCTCTAGTCATATTGGGAGCATATTTGGCACTAGTGATGAGTATCAGGGATATTAAGCCACAGACATTTGCGCAGGTAGTGGACCAGTAGGTCTGGAGAGAGACCATGGTAGAGGAGTATGAGTCCATTATGAGAAATGATGTCTAGGAGGTGGTTCTGAGGCCAATGGGGAAGTCATTTGTGACTTCTAGGTGGTTGTACAAGACCAATATTGTTGCAGATGGAAGCATTGACAAAAACAAGGCCCGTTTTGTGGTGCGAGGCTTCTCACATATTGAGGGAGTCAATTATGATGAGACATTTGCACCAGTTGCGAGATACACCTCCATTAGGAGTATCATTTCCATAACAACATAGATGGGTTGGAGCATTCACTAGATGGATGTGAAGACCACATTTCTGAGTGGATTTATTGATGAGGAGGTGTACATAGAGAATCCACAAGGGTTTGGGGTGAGTGATAGGGAGACTCACATGTGTCTTCTGAGAAAGGCACTTTATGGTTTGAAGCAAGCTCCCCGAGCTTGGTATTCTCGCATAGACACTTAATTTCTTCAGATGGCCTTCGAGAAGAGCGATGATGATCCTAAGCTCTATTTCATCATTATATGTGAGTACATGCTTATTCTTATTTTATATGTGGATGACTTGTTCATCACTAGAGTCGAGGATCTCATAGCTGAGTGCAAGATGGGACTTGCATCATAGTTTAAGATGAGTGATATTGGATTAATGCACCAGTTTCTGGGTATGGAGGTATGGCAGGAGGAGGCTCACATATTTCTCGGGCAGGGGAAGTATGCAACAGATATTTTGAGCAGTTTTTAGATGGAGGTCCACAAACCTATGTCTACACCTATGATTACCAACTGGAAGAAGATTAATGATTCAGATAGACAGTTGGTAGATGCCATAGTTTACAAGTAGTTGATCAGTTCACTCATGTATCTAGTTAACACCAGACTAGATATTTGTTTTGTCATGAACACTCTCATTTAGTACATGGTTGAGCTGAGGAGTGTTCACATGGTTGGGGAAAAACACATTTTGAGGTACATTGTTGGGATAGTTTATTATGTCCTAGACTATGTCAAAGGATATGGAGTCAGTTTGGTTGGCTACATAGAATCAGACTGGGCAGGATGTCCTGCTGACAGGAAAAGCACCTTAGGGCGTTGCCTTGGTTTGGGGTCAGGACTTGTTTCCTGGTTCAACTGGAATAAGAAGTAAGTTGGTTTGATTTTGGTCGAGGTAGAGTATATGGTGGCCAGTCAGTCCAGTTGTAAGTCCATTTGGATTCATAAGATGTTGGTTGGTTTTCTTGGTCAAGAGATGCCACCGACTGTCATTCACTGTGATAATCAGAGTTGCATAAAACTCTCTCAGAATCAAGTGTTTCATGACCGATCGAAGCATATTGAGATTAGGTACCACTTCATTCATGATTAGGTTCAGAGAGGGGTAGTTTAGTTGCAGTATGTATTGACAGATGACCAGGTTGCAGATATACTCACCAAGGCCCTACCAAGGGGAAAACATGTCTACTTCAGAGACAAGATGGGCTTGGTGAGGAACACCTTCCTCGGTAAGAGGGAGTGTTGAATTTTTGTACCTTTGGCGGTGTTCCCCATGTTTTTCTTCTCTCCTAGACACATGTGGGATGTATTATACACTTTGTGCCTTGTACTTTGTGTCTAATTTCACTTTGACTTGGGAGTTTTAAGTCAAAAGTGAAATTTAGTCATTTATGCCTAAAATGACTATTAATTCACTTTGTGGGCGAATTAGAGACATAAATGAACTTAGGAAATTTAACCCAAAGTGGGTTATTGAGTGAGATTATATTTGAGTGATCTCAACCTTTGATTAGATGGGAGATGAGATGATCTCAGCCATCCATTACATAGGTTTCCTTATGGAGGTTCAAGAGGGGCACAAAGGGTGAAGGAGGGCTCATAACTTCATNGCTACTGTAGTTTACCTATAGAAAAGTATCCCCCACGGGATATTTGGGAAGATGAGTCCTTAGGAGGCCTTCACTGGTAGGAGGTCCGATGTTGAGCACATCAAGATATTTGGGTGCTTGACCTTTTCTCATGTCCCCTCAGAGAGGAGGACAAATCTAGACCCCATAGCCCAGCAAGGGATTCTAGTTGGATACTTAGAGGTTTCCAAATCCCATCACATCTACATTCTACCACTTAGGAGAGTGGTGGTGAGAAGAGATGTCATATTTGAGGAGGATAGTACTTTTCAAAGATCTCTCGAGTCAAGAGTCAGAGTTGAGGATGATGACGAGTCATCAATTGCAGTATCAGAGGGAGCACAACCTGACATTTCATGTACACCAATATCAAGGGTGACATGATCACCATGAAAAGCTTTAGGGTCATAGTCCTAGCATGTTCAGTCATACGGGGTGCAGACTTCAGGATCTCACAACGTTAAGATGAGTCTTGAGGCATTCACTCTTGGGCAGAGAGACCTTACTTCTTCGTTGATCACTTCAGGGAAGAGGATACCTAGATGGTTTCAACAGACCTTAAAGGCGGCCAGAGAGAATGTACGGGAGCCCAAGAGCTAGACCAGAGAGAGCAGACCTCTAGTCATATTGGGAGCATATTTGGCACTAGTGACGAGTATCAGGGATATTGAGCCACAGACATTTGCGCAGGTAGTGGACCAGTAGGTCTGGAGAGAGACCATGGTAGAGGAGTATGAGTCCATTATGAGAAATGATGTCTAGGAGGTGGTTCTGAGGCCAGTGGGGAAGTCATTTGTGACTTCCAGGTGCTTGTACAAGACCAATATTGTTACAGATGGAAGCATTGAGAAAAACAAGGCCCGTTTTGTGGTGCGAGGCTTCTCACATATTGAGGGAGTCAATTATGATGAGACATTTGCACCAGTTGCGAGATACACCTCCATTAGGAGTATCATTTCCATAACAACATAGATGGGTTGGAGCATTCACTAGATGGATGTGAAGACCACATTTCTGAGTGGATTTATTGATGAGGAGGTGTACATAGAGAATCCACAAGGGTTTGGGGTGAGTGATAGGGAGACTCACATGTGTCTTCTGAGAAAGGCACTTTATGGTTTGAAGCAAGCTCCCCGAGCTTGGTATTCTCGCATAGACACTTAATTTCTTCAGATGGCCTTCGAGAAGAGCGATGATGATCCTAAGCTCTATTTCATCATTATATGTGAGTACATGCTTATTCTTATTTTATATGTGGATGACTTGTTCATCACTAGAGTCGAGGATCTCATAGCTGAGTGCAAGATGGGACTTGCATCATAGTTTAAGATGAGTGATATTGGATTAATGCACCAGTTTCTGGGTATGGAGGTATGGCAGGAGGAGGCTCACATATTTCTCGGGCAGGGGAAGTATGCAACAGATATTTTGAGCAGTTTTTAGATGGAGGTCCACAAACCTATGTCTACACCTATGATTACCAACTGGAAGAAGATTAATGATTCAGATAGACAGTTGGTAGATGCCATAGTTTACAAGTAGTTGATCAGTTCACTCATGTATCTAGTTAACACCAGACTAGATATTTGTTTTGTCATGAACACTCTCATTTAGTACATGGTTGAGCTGAGGAGTGTTCACATGGTTGGGGAAAAACACATTTTGAGGTACATTGTTGGGATAGTTTATTATGTCCTAGACTATGTCAAAGGATATGGAGTCAGTTTGGTTGGCTACATAGAATCAGACTGGGCAGGATGTCCTGCTGACAGGAAAAGCACCTTAGGGCGTTGCCTTGGTTTGGGGTCAGGACTTGTTTCCTGGTTCAACTGGAATAAGAAGTAAGTTGGTTTGATTTTGGTCGAGGTAGAGTATATGGTGGCCAGTCAGTCCAGTTGTAAGTCCATTTGGATTCATAAGATGTTGGTTGGTTTTCTTGGTCAAGAGATGCCACCGACTGTCATTCACTGTGATAATCAGAGTTGCATAAAACTCTCTCAGAATCAAGTGTTTCATGACCGATCGAAGCATATTGAGATTAGGTACCACTTCATTCATGATTAGGTTCAGAGAGGGGTAGTTTAGTTGCAGTATGTATTGACAGATGACCAGGTTGCAGATATACTCACCAAGGCCCTACCAAGGGGAAAACATGTCTACTTCAGAGACAAGATGGGCTTGGTGAGGAACACCTTCCTCGGTAAGAGGGAGTGTTGAATTTTTGTACCTTTGGCGGTGTTCCCCATGTTTTTCTTCTCTCCTAGACACATGTGGGATGTATTATACACTTTGTGCCTTGTACTTTGTGTCTAATTTCACTTTGACTTGGGAGTTTTAAGTCAAAAGTGAAATTTAGTCATTTATGCCTAAAATGACTATTAATTCACTTTGTGGGCGAATTAGAGACATAAATGAACTTAGGAAATTTAACCCAAAGTGGGTTATTGAGTGAGATTATATTTGAGTGATCTCAACCTTTGATTAGATGGGAGATGAGATGATCTCAGCCATCCATTACATAGGTTTCCTTATGGAGGTTCAAGAGGGGCACAAAGGGTGAAGGAGGGCTCATAACTTCATTTTCTCACTTGGAGAGGAAGAGAGGGAGATTTTCTATGAGCTTTGTTGCATGAGGTTTCTTGAGCTTGGACACATGCTTTCATGGAGGGAGGCATTAAACATATAGCTTGGTTTATTTACTGAGGAGTGTTCATTACTGTGGAGGGCGCACTTGTTGAGGAGGGTGAATCGGTAGTGGGGAGGACTTCTACCCATAATATTGTAGTGATATCAGTTGCACAAGGAGGCCATCCAGTAGAGCTTCATTCGTGTGGAGGGTTTTTCTATTCTGAGCTCACAACTTGCATCTAGAGCAGTTTCAGTGGTTTTGAGAGCATTTATGAGGGGCACACCTAGTTGATTGGACATGTATTCCATATTCGATCAAGTTTATATTGTATTAGGTTCATATATATTTTTTATTTGTTGTATTCCACCATCTGCTTTCCTCATATATAGACATATATCCCAAANAAAAACAAGGCCCGTTTTGTGGTGCGAGGCTTCTCACATATTGAGGGAGTCAATTATGATGAGACATTTGCACCAGTTGCGAGATACACCTCCATTAGGAGTATCATTTCCATAACAACATAGATGGGTTGGAGCATTCACTAGATGGATGTGAAGACCACATTTCTGAGTGGATTTATTGATGAGGAGGTGTACATAGAGAATCCACAAGGGTTTGGGGTGAGTGATAGGGAGACTCACATGTGTCTTCTGAGAAAGGCACTTTATGGTTTGAAGCAAGCTCCCCGAGCTTGGTATTCTCGCATAGACACTTAATTTCTTCAGATGGCCTTCGAGAAGAGCGATGATGATCCTAAGCTCTATTTCATCATTATATGTGAGTACATGCTTATTCTTATTTTATATGTGGATGACTTGTTCATCACTAGAGTCGAGGATCTCATAGCTGAGTGCAAGATGGGACTTGCATCATAGTTTAAGATGAGTGATATTGGATTAATGCACCAGTTTCTGGGTATGGAGGTATGGCAGGAGGAGGCTCACATATTTCTCGGGCAGGGGAAGTATGCAACAGATATTTTGAGCAGTTTTTAGATGGAGGTCCACAAACCTATGTCTACACCTATGATTACCAACTGGAAGAAGATTAATGATTCAGATAGACAGTTGGTAGATGCCATAGTTTACAAGTAGTTGATCAGTTCACTCATGTATCTAGTTAACACCAGACTAGATATTTGTTTTGTCATGAACACTCTCATTTAGTACATGGTTGAGCTGAGGAGTGTTCACATGGTTGGGGAAAAACACATTTTGAGGTACATTGTTGGGATAGTTTATTATGTCCTAGACTATGTCAAAGGATATGGAGTCAGTTTGGTTGGCTACATAGAATCAGACTGGGCAGGATGTCCTGCTGACAGGAAAAGCACCTTAGGGCGTTGCCTTGGTTTGGGGTCAGGACTTGTTTCCTGGTTCAACTGGAATAAGAAGTAAGTTGGTTTGATTTTGGTCGAGGTAGAGTATATGGTGGCCAGTCAGTCCAGTTGTAAGTCCATTTGGATTCATAAGATGTTGGTTGGTTTTCTTGGTCAAGAGATGCCACCGACTGTCATTCACTGTGATAATCAGAGTTGCATAAAACTCTCTCAGAATCAAGTGTTTCATGACCGATCGAAGCATATTGAGATTAGGTACCACTTCATTCATGATTAGGTTCAGAGAGGGGTAGTTTAGTTGCAGTATGTATTGACAGATGACCAGGTTGCAGATATACTCACCAAGGCCCTACCAAGGGGAAAACATGTCTACTTCAGAGACAAGATGGGCTTGGTGAGGAACACCTTCCTCGGTAAGAGGGAGTGTTGAATTTTTGTACCTTTGGCGGTGTTCCCCATGTTTTTCTTCTCTCCTAGACACATGTGGGATGTATTATACACTTTGTGCCTTGTACTTTGTGTCTAATTTCACTTTGACTTGGGAGTTTTAAGTCAAAAGTGAAATTTAGTCATTTATGCCTAAAATGACTATTAATTCACTTTGTGGGCGAATTAGAGACATAAATGAACTTAGGAAATTTAACCCAAAGTGGGTTATTGAGTGAGATTATATTTGAGTGATCTCAACCTTTGATTAGATGGGAGATGAGATGATCTCAGCCATCCATTACATAGGTTTCCTTATGGAGGTTCAAGAGGGGCACAAAGGGTGAAGGAGGGCTCATAACTTCATATTCTCACTTGGAGAGGAAGAGAGGGAGATTTTCTATGAGCTTTGTTGCATGAGGTTTCTTGAGCTTGGACACATGCTTTCATGGAGGGAAGCATTAAACATATAGCTTGGTTTATTTACTGAGGAGTGTTCATTACTGTGGAGGGCGCACTTGTTGAGGAGGGCGCATCAGTAGTGGGGAGGACTTCTACCCATAATATTGTAGTGATATCAGTTGCACAAGGAGGCCATCCAGCAGAGCTTCATTTGTGTGGAGGGTTTTTCTATTCTGAGCTCACAACTTGCATCTAGAGCAGTTTCAGTGGTTTTGAGAGCATTTATGAGGGGCACACCTGGTTGATTGGACATGTATTCCATATTCGATCAAGCTTCTATTGTATTAGGTTCATATATATTTTTTATTTGTTGTATTCCACCATTTTCTTTCCTCATATATAGACATATATCCCAAACTGGTTTTCCCCAGGGGGGGGTTATCCAGGGTCATGTTGACCAAAACTACCTGTGTACAAAATGATGTGTGTTAGTCTTTTAGATATGCTTAGTTTTAGCTGTAAATATCTTTAGGTGTGTTGTATTTGTTTTAGTATGCATGTGCTAACTTCTGGTTACTAAAACTGCATGCTAGAGCACCTAAAATTGCAAGTACAACCATAACAAATCAGCAAGAGGTTCTTGGACTGTTGGCTGTCCTAAAACAACAAAAAAACATTTACATAAAAGTTGAAACTTAGAGCCAATCCGTAGTCAAAGAAAAACCAAGTTGGCAAGCTTGACATTCTTCAACAAAATGCATGTCCTAGGCATAAAACCCAACTCAATCATCATGGTTAGTGTTCTATTTCATATTTATTGGCCTTGGGACCAAATAAGTCAATCCTTGGAATGAAATCATTATTGTTTATTCACAAAGTCACCATCCCCATGAAGCCTTAACATTGTTCAACAAAATGTAAGTTGTCATGGGCATAAAATCCATCTCAAACATTGTGGTCAATGTTTTGTCTACATGTGCATATTTATTGGCTATAAACCAAGGTAAGTAGATATATGGTTATGCAATGCAAATTTGATGTGCATGTAATATTATTGTGGGCAATTTTAATGTATAAATGTAATTCAATCATTGTCGGTTAAGATAGAATTAATATACACTTGTAAAAAATGAAATGCGGAAAATACCCAGTCAATAACTTGGCGAGGGTTCCTAGAATTGTCAATGACAGGAGGCTTTCTATAAACCAAATGCAAGG
>JZKD02S1162527.1:0-12757 GCA_000966675.3 Picea glauca | reverse complement strand
TCATATCCAAAGAGCTTAGTCACCCATTTTTGTTTCTCTGGGGAGGAAAGGCATTGTTCCAGAAAATACTTGAGGCTTTGATGATCTGTCTTAATTTGGAAGTGTTTCCCCAATAGATAAGGGCACCAAAGATCCACGACATGTAGAATATCCAACATTTCCTTTCCATAGATTGATTTGCCCAAATTTTGCTTGGAAAGTTGTTTGCTGGTAAAGGCCAAAGGCCGACCCTCTTGCATAAGTATTGCTCCAATTCATTTCCTGCAAGCATTGCATTCCAGGACAAAGGTCTTTGTGAAATCAGGAAGGGACAGGACTGGAATGGTGCACATGGCCATCTTCAAGGTTTGGAGTTGTTGGAGTCCAAGTGAAAGAATTATTTTTAAGGTGAGCAGTGAGAGGTGTCGCAATCATTCCATAATTCTTAGCAAACTCGCGATAATAACCTGTTAAACCCATAAATCCATGAAAGATTTTGAGAGTCTTTGGGTGAGGCCAATCTTGCATAGCTTCAATCTTTTTAGGATCCACCCTGACACCGGCCTTGCCAACAAGATGACCCAAGTACTCGACTTCCGAGGCGCCAAAAGCACATTTAGATTGTTTGAGGAAAAGTTGGTTCTGAGAGAGTAGATGGAGAACTCGATCCACATGAGCAAGATGGGTTGTCCAGGTTTTACTATAGATGAGGATATCATCAAAGAAAACTAAGAAAAAATGACAGATAAAAGGATGGAAGACATGATTTGTGAGGATTTGGAAAGTGGGGGGAGCATTACACAAGCCAAATGGCATGACCAAAAACTCATAGTGGCCCTCATGAGTTATAAATGAAATCTTAGGAATGTCTTCCTCGTTCGTACGTATATGGTGGTAGCCAGAATGAAGATCAAGTTTAGTAAAGAACTAAGCGCCACTCAATTCATCCAAGAGGTCATCAATGACATGAATAAGAAATTTGTCTTTAATGGTTAGTTTGTTGAGGGCATGGAAGTCATGACACATGCACCAAGAACCTTCTTTCTTAAGAACCATGACCACATGAGAAGAGTAGGGGCTCATACTAGGGCGGATAACACCTGCGTTGAGAAATTCTTGAACAATTTTCTCAATTTCATTTTTTTGGGAAGAGAGATGACAATAGGGATGGATATTGGGAGGAAGGATTCTGGGGACAAGGGGAATGGAATGATCATGAACACCATGGGAAGGAGGGAGTCCCTGGGGAGTGGAAAAAACCACTTGATTTTTAGAGAGGATGGATTGGAGGTCCTGTGGCACAGGGGGTGTCTCAATGGCTTGAATGGCATGAGGTTGTGCAATAATTCCAGAATGACCTTTTTTGAGAAAATTTTCCATGCGATGGGAACTAATGATCTTTGGGGAATTGGCGGTGATGCCTTCGAACTTATATTGTTGGCCCACTTGGTCGAATTGCATGGTTACTTCCTTAAAATCCATGAGAATGGGACCCAAAGTCCTTGACCATTATGGACCCAACACAATGTCACAACCTCCCATGTTGATAGAAAACATATGATATTTCATGTGGTACTGACCAATTTGGAGACACAAATTTTCATAATGCCCTCCACATTTCATGGACCTGCCATTGGAAATCATGATTTGAAAATTATTGACGGCACAAATATAGCAATCGGTTTCTTGGGCAAT
The DNA here is from genome assembly GCA_000966675.3 of Picea glauca. Taxonomy (NCBI): domain Eukaryota; kingdom Viridiplantae; phylum Streptophyta; class Pinopsida; order Pinales; family Pinaceae; genus Picea; species Picea glauca. The sequence continues at coordinate 11,083 of JZKD02S1162527.1, read as the reverse complement.
GCAACGATGAATAAAATTATGGGTGCTTCCACTATCAACAAGAGTGATGCCCTGCCTATGCTTAATGTAACCAATTAGCTTGAGGGTTTGGGGAGCAGAGAAGCCAGTGAGAGCATTTAGGGAAATGATTGGTTCTATTTTGGGAGGGTCTGACGGAGGGGTCATGTCAGTGAGCTTAGGTGACACAGCCACAAGGAGAGCCTCAACATCGTCTTCCGAAACATCCTCTGAGATGGCCATAAAAATATTTTGTTCCTTACACTTGTGTGCCTAGGAAAATATTTTTCATCACAATTATAACAAAGGCCTTTGAGTTGGTGTTCATCCATTTTTTCCCTAGTCAGTTTTTGGATATTTAGTGGAGTAGAAGGAGGAGTGGGAGTGACTGGTTTAGTGCGAGGAATAAAGGAGGGTTTTTTATTTTGAGAAGAGACAACCTGTTGTTCTTCCTCAACTCTTTTAGTAGCATCCACCCAACTCTAAGGCCAAGCCATGAGGACATGGGCATGAATATCATCCTTGAGGCCACTAATAAAAAATTCTCGGAAAAAGCATCAGACATGCCCTTTGTACGGAAAGCTAATCTCTTAAAAGTGACTATAAAGTATTCCACTATGCTAGATTGTTTCAAATTTTTCAAATGGCCTAAATGGTTGGTGTCAGTGTCAAAGAATTTATAAATCTCTGCCACAAAGTGTGTCCAAGCCACATACCCTTAGCGGGCATTTTTTCTCCATTTCCAACGTTCTTGATCTAGATGGAGAACAACATACCGAAGTTTGGCCAACTCATCTATAATGCCATGCAGAGAGAAATAATGTTCCATTTCAGTTACCCATCCAGTGGGATCTGAGCCATCAAATTTGGTCACATCCACACACGGAAGGCGTAGGTCACGTTGAAAGTGATGGGGCTGAAAATTTTGGGAATGAGAGGAAGTTTCACCTTCGGTTTGCAAAGGTGGATTAGATGAGGGAAGATCTAGAGAGATATGCATCTTGGCATAGATCATCGTAGTGAAGGAGACAAACTGGGTATTGAAGGATTCGAGATGGGTAGCAAGGTCTTGTTTGAGGTCCTCTATTTTGGCGTAAATAGAGGAATGCATGTTTTTATTGACGGTGGCAACATTAGCACTGAGTTGTCTCACTTCTTGTTGGGTTTCTGTGAAATTAGAGTGCAAGGCATTGAAGTGAGCTTCCAAGTCTTGGTTATGAGTGTGGGCCATGATGAAGAGGGAACATGAAAAGGGGTGGGTGGGACCACAAAGAAAATGGGTTATGGGTGAAGTGTATCACAACGATCAGGGCAACGAGTGGGATCCAATGGGGTAAAGCCCAAATAAGGGTGTTGGAAGGAGGTCGAGTCCACGAGAAAAAAAAAATTGCTGAAAAATGATAGGTATGACTGCGATAAGGGCGAAGAGAGGAATCCANGAGGCGCCAAAAGCACATTTAGATTGTTTGAGGAAAAGTTGGTTCTGAGAGAGTAGATGGAGAACTCGATCCACATGAGCAAGATGGGTTGTCCAGGTTTTACTATAGATGAGGATATCATCAAAGAAAACTAAGAAAAAATGACAGATAAAAGGATGGAAGACATGATTTGTGAGGATTTGGAAAGTGGGGGGAGCATTACACAAGCCAAATGGCATGACCAAAAACTCATAGTGGCCCTCATGAGTTATAAATGAAATCTTAGGAATGTCTTCCTCGTTCGTACGTATATGGTGGTAGCCAGAATGAAGATCAAGTTTAGTAAAGAACTAAGCGCCACTCAATTCATCCAAGAGGTCATCAATGACATGAATAAGAAATTTGTCTTTAATGGTTAGTTTGTTGAGGGCATGGAAGTCATGACACATGCACCAAGAACCTTCTTTCTTAAGAACCATGACCACATGAGAAGAGTAGGGGCTCATACTAGGGCGGATAACACCTGCGTTGAGAAATTCTTGAACAATTTTCTCAATTTCATTTTTTTGGGAAGAGAGATGACAATAGGGATGGATATTGGGAGGAAGGATTCTGGGGACAAGGGGAATGGAATGATCATGAACACCATGGGAAGGAGGGAGTCCCTGGGGAGTGGAAAAAACCACTTGATTTTTAGAGAGGATGGATTGGAGGTCCTGTGGCACAGGGGGTGTCTCAATGGCTTGAATGGCATGAGGTTGTGCAATAATTCCAGAATGACCTTTTTTGAGAAAATTTTCCATGCGATGGGAACTAATGATCTTTGGGGAATTGGCGGTGATGCCTTCGAACTTATATTGTTGGCCCACTTGGTCGAATTGCATGGTTACTTCCTTAAAATCCATGAGAATGGGACCCAAAGTCCTTGACCATTATGGACCCAACACAATGTCACAACCTCCCATGTTGATAGAAAACATATGATATTTCATGTGGTACTGACCAATTTGGAGACACAAATTTTCATAATGCCCTCCACATTTCATGGACCTGCCATTGGAAATCATGATTTGAAAATTATTGACGGCACAAATATAGCAATCGGTTTCTTGGGCAATGCAACGATGAATAAAATTATGGGTGCTTCCACTATCAACAAGAGTGATGCCCTGCCTATGCTTAATGTAACCAATTAGCTTGAGGGTTTGGGGAGCAGAGAAGCCAGTGAGAGCATTTAGGGAAATGATTGGTTCTATTTTGGGAGGGTCTGACGGAGGGGTCATGTCAGTGAGCTTAGGTGACACAGCCACAAGGAGAGCCTCAACATCGTCTTCCGAAACATCCTCTGAGATGGCCATAAAAATATTTTGTTCCTTACACTTGTGTGCCTAGGAAAATATTTTTCATCACAATTATAACAAAGGCCTTTGAGTTGGTGTTCATCCATTTTTTCCCTAGTCAGTTTTTGGATATTTAGTGGAGTAGAAGGAGGAGTGGGAGTGACTGGTTTAGTGCGAGGAATAAAGGAGGGTTTTTTATTTTGAGAAGAGACAACCTGTTGTTCTTCCTCAACTCTTTTAGTAGCATCCACCCAACTCTAAGGCCAAGCCATGAGGACATGGGCATGAATATCATCCTTGAGGCCACTAATAAAAAATTCTCGGAAAAAGCATCAGACATGCCCTTTGTACGGAAAGCTAATCTCTTAAAAGTGACTATAAAGTATTCCACTATGCTAGATTGTTTCAAATTTTTCAAATGGCCTAAATGGTTGGTGTCAGTGTCAAAGAATTTATAAATCTCTGCCACAAAGTGTGTCCAAGCCACATACCCTTAGCGGGCATTTTTTCTCCATTTCCAACGTTCTTGATCTAGATGGAGAACAACATACCGAAGTTTGGCCAACTCATCTATAATGCCATGCAGAGAGAAATAATGTTCCATTTCAGTTACCCATCCAGTGGGATCTGAGCCATCAAATTTGGTCACATCCACACGCGGAAGGCGTAGGTCACATTGAAAGTGATGGGGCTGAAAATTTTGGGAATGAGAGGAAGTTTCACCTTCGGTTTGCAAAGGTGGATCAGATGAGGGAAGATCTAGAGAGATATGCATCTTGGCATAGATCATCGTAGTGAAGAAGACAAACTGGGTATTGAAGGATTCGAGATGGGTAGCAAGGTCTTGTTTGAGGTCCTCTATTTTGGTGTAAATAGAGGAATTCATGTTTTAATTGACGGTGGAAACATTAGCACTGATTTATCTCACTTCTTGTTGGGTTTTTGTGAAATTAGAGTGCAAGGCATTGAAGTGAGCTTCCAAGTCTTGGTTTTGAGTGTGGGCCATGATGAAGAGGGAACACAAAAAGGGGTGGGTGGGACCACAAAGAAAATGGGTTATGGGTGAAGTGTATCACAACGATCAGGGAAACAAGAGGAATCCAATGGGGTAAAGCCCAAATAAGGGTGTTGGAAGGAGGTCGAGTCCACGAGAAAAAAAAAATTGCTGAAAAATGATAGGTATGACTGCGATAAGGGCGAAGAGAGGAATCCAATGGGATAGGTCTCAAATAATGGTGCCAACGAGATATGAGGAGTTATACTTTGATCTGAAGAATACTGCAGTGACGAAATGACCAAATGCTTAATAGGAAGAAATGTGTAGTAATTTTGCAACTTGAATGCAGGAGACACAATTGCACGGCAATAGCTCTTGTCTATTCTATTTTTGTTTCCATCCCAAGGGTTAGGGTATTCAAGGGTTCTACAGATAAGGGTTTTCCCTGTGCCATAGCTCTCTAATATATGTGTGGGGTCCAACAATAATACTCAGCCCAATATCTTAGGGCACCAACTAAGGAGGCTAGATCGTGCCCTTAGATGTACAGCTCGACTACCCAGGTACTAGAGAGTATCTTCCCGAGTGTTGTTCTCTGTGGCACTATAACAGTCAGGCGACCGATTGTTTTATCGATGGAGGGCTTTAGGAGATCTAGGTCGATCCATATACAGGTGTTGTTTGATGCACTACCACTCGAACGGGTGCCAATAGGGGTTACAAGGGTGGCTAATAGATGTGTGCTTAAGTACCACTTGTATTTCTTGTGTGTATGAATCCTCGACCACAGTTTTATGTGCATAACAACATATCTCTATAGCTTAAAGACGTCGGAATACGTCTCTACCCTGAAAACAAAATTTAACCCACAATTTTCTATCGAGGAAGGTGCTCTGATACCACTTGTAATATTCCAGATATAAAATAGTATGAAGAACATAAATAATTAGCTAGAAATGGTAGATAAACAACGATATAACCAGAACAACACCACAATAATACGAAAATAATACCAGAAGAACACCAAAAAGAGCACTTTGATTACTAAGAGCAATGTTCACTTGCCTCTTTGAGGGGGCAACCTCCAGCAGAGCAGATCTCTATTATAATAATATCCAAGACAAAACTTCTCATACCCTCTACTCATATTTATACTAAAAATGTCTATCCAAAAGAAAAATCTAGAGGAAGATCCTTCTAGAAGCGAAAGCTTCTATTAGGTCTTCTTACATTTGACTTATTCTTCCTTATTGCTAGGCCTTATTAATATTGACCTTTATTACATGGAAATATATTATTCTACCTACGTGAGGGGTTAGGTYCCTAACACCTACACACATGTGCACCTATCATAGTTACTAACTTAACAAGAACTATGATCTCAAAATGAGAACTCCAACCCTTAAAACCCAATTTTTTGTGTCAAAAACACCACAATCAACCCCTAAATAAAAAAGTGGTGCGACTAGTAGCACCCTTTTTTAGGGTTAACATTACAATTTTTTCAAGCATGGCCTTAAAAACTCATGTTGCTACTAAAAAAAAGCCTCAAAATCAACACCTAAATTAGAAAGTGGTGCTACCAAGAGCATTTTTATTTTTATTTTTAAGTTAAAACTACAACAAGTTTGAAACCATGGCCATAACATCTATACAACCAAAACTTAAGATCAACCCTCAAATCGAAAAGTGATGTTATCAATAGTACCCTTTTTCCAGACTTAAAGTTACAACATTTTTTAAATATAATCCTTAACAACTTGTACCATTGCAATAAAACCAATATTACCCTATTTTCAAGCAGGACTTAAAATTGCAACATTTTAAACGGTGATCAAAACAATTGTCACTATTATAAACAAAACATAAAACCGGATTAGATAAACTAAGAAAATTTGTTATATTCTTCATAATCAACTCATATAATCCAACAAGTACATAAATTATTCATAACTTCATGTAAGGTCATATGCAAGTTAAAATACTCATTTAGAGTTACCATACAAGCATCACATTAATAAAAAAAATACACAAAATATTTCAAACAATTATTCAAACTAACTCATGGATTCTGACTCGCCATCATAATCTATATTATCTTCAAATGAATGATCAAATGAATATGCATATGGCCCATATTCTTCTCTATTATCAATAAGTGCACCATTTGATTCTACATGTGTGCCTAACATTTCAGATGTCAAAAGCCTTCTAGATATATGGCTAGGTTCACCGGAGCCCCATATTGCAACTATTTTTTGTGTCATCAACCTATTAATAATCTATGTGGTCTTGGAGTGAAGAGTTCCTCTCTTCATCAAATGAAAGTCATAAACAAGTATGTCAACATCCTCTAATTTTAAAATGTTAGTGCGACAATGATTTATATTTTGACCCTTTCTTTTTCTCTTATGCTAATATGTTTTTTGACTGACATCTCTAGCTTGTACACACCATTGAATCTGTGTTTATATGTTGCATACCAATGTACTTCAACTAAAATAACATCTTCATTTTCTTTATTGATTTTCATAATTTTTACAATCCATAATGGATAACCATGTGGATCTTTAATTGCTAACACTGCAATCATACAACTCTCCTTAATATCTTGTACCAAGCCCTTGTAAAGGTATTCCGTGGCTTCATGTTATAAATGTGATATTCTAGAACCAATATACATTTATCTTTCCTCTACTTGTGAACGGTCAATAACACCTTGAGGTTCTTGTTGTTTCACAATTCTTCTTTACTTTTGCAATCCATAATGGATAACCATGTGGATCTTCACTTGCTAACACTACAAACATGCAACTCTCCTTAATATCTTGTACCAATCCCCTGTAAAGATCTTCCATTGATTCACATTGTAAACGTGATATTCTAGAATCAATATACATTTCTATTTCCTCTACTTATGAACACTCAATAACACCTTGATGTTCTTGTTGTTTAACAATGTTTCTTTACTTTTGAAATCCATAATGGATAACCATGTGTGTCTTCAATCACTAACACTACAATCATGCGACTCTCCTTAATATCTTGTACCAAGCCTCTGTAAAGGTCTTCCATGGATTCACATTGTAAATGTAATCTTCTAGAGCCAATATACATTTATCTTTCCTCTACTTGTGAACACACAATAACACTTTGAGGTTCTTGTTGTTTAACAATGTTTCTTTCCTCATATTCATTTGGCATACTTTGTGGCCAACTAAATGGAGTCTTCAAAAATGTACCTCCATTTGTTTAGCTTGAAATTATGTCACTTTGATCATTGAAAAAAGACTCCTACAAAACAAAGTCAACAACATAAAAGTACTCATATGTATCTTTAATAAACTTTTTTACTTCTTCCAAACATTCATAATAATCTGCATCTCTATTATGCCTTTGTGCATTATGGATTTCAACAACTAATTGGAATAACAATAACTTTGATGTAAACATTGGATGATTTGGAATGAACTTTAAAAATCATAACTAATTGGAATAACAATAACTTTTATGTAAACATTGGATGATTTGGAATGAACTTTAAAAATCATAACCCTAATGAAGACCCCCATTCTATACTAGTTGAGTACTTCCTACCCCATATAAGTTTTTTCCCATCAATGTTTTTATACATAATTGATATTGGAAGCTAATATTATTAAGTTGTTCAATGCACTTTTCTTCACCATGTGATTCCTGCATAAATCTCTACATGTCAATAATTTTTTTCAATGTGTGAAAAACAGGCTTTGGAAAGTATGTTTTCTTAATAGTTTCAATTAATGATGGTAGGCTCCTAACATTATTCCTCTTCAATGTTACTGCAAAGTTATTGAACATTTGATCAATATGGTCATGTGTGTGCCCAACAAGAAGGAAACCAACTTTTACTTTTTGAAAGATTTCTAGTTCAATATGCATGCTTAGATATCCAAATACAATTTGATTTTTGTTTTCAAGGTTGTTGTTGTCTAATTGTAGATAAAAAACTTGAAGAATATTATTGGACTAGTGATTAAGCATATGATGAATTATGTTGATAGTTAAATTTGCATCATTGTGGATATTTGGAGCTATGAAGTAAATCCTTGAAGGAATTTGTCCATTAAAAACCATAAAACCAACCAAGTGAAACTTTGTAAATAAAATTATCCTCCTTTAAATTCTTTGGCGTACAAACAAAATGCCGTAGATGTGTTTTTTTTGTTTTTCCAATCCATATCATCAATTATCAAACCTATATTTTTATTTGGAGAATCATAAAACTTATTTTGATGTTTGTACAACTTTTTTCATTCAATTTGTTGTTGATTGCAATGTTATTGAAGTGCTTGGACAATGGAATATGCACATAACATAAAATGAAAATATTTATAATAAGTTCTCATAGTTGATACTGTCAATTTCAACAAATAATTTTATAAAGGCATACCTCTTTCTACTCCATCATATTTACCTCTTCTTGATTTAAGAGAAGCACATGCATTGCAAAACCCCATCCTTGACTTCTTAGGAATACAAACATTGTTGAATTATTTTTTCTATATTCTTGTAAAATATGCATATGTAATGAAATTACCATTTCCTTCAACATCTTCAACATATTCTTTGTATGAGTTGTATATTTCCTTCCTTGGGAAATCATCTGCAGTATGCATTATGTCTCTATCTAACATACACTCTTCATTCTTGGAAAAGAAGCCACACAACCATGACATTGTAGTGTTTGTTAATGACCTACTCTGTCATCTATAATGATCTTTTGAATAAAATGTAGGATCCTTTTCTAGTCTTGTTTGGGTTCTTAATACACAAAGATTTCCAATTGAGTGATTTTTTTAATGTTTTTTTGTAGAGTAAAATATTTCCAATGCAATAATCATAACTTGTATTTGTTCTTATCATGCATCCCACTAAATATGAATTTTATGTGACTTTATTCATTGAAAAATATATCTTCATTTTCTCCAAGGCATACCTATATTTTATACCTTTCAAACAACACTTTTGACAACATTCACTTGAAAACAGATCACTGATAGAACTTTAGTGCATGTGAAATTCTTTTCAAGACCTTGTATAACTTGAATGATTTGGATTGATATAAAAGGGTCTTGTTATATTTCTATTCCTAGTCCCAGATGTAATTTTTCTTTACATTGTCTCCATTATGTTTATGGGAATTTCATCATCCTCGATAGAATGAATATCTTCATCGCTAGGATCAATATCATCCTCACCATAATCATACTCAACATTGTTAGGATACCCAACACGAGAAGGTTTCCTAACTTGAATTGATGCACTTGAATGACTTAGAACATGATCTTCATTCCTATGCCCAACATCATCATGTATGTTGATGGGGATTTATTCCATGGAAGAAAATATCATGGAAATCACCATTTCCTTTCATATTGACAAAGTACAAGAAGTAAGGAAAAATAAACAAAGAGTAGTAGAAGTTCAAACTACAAGAGTAGAGGCACATGAACAATAAAAAAGAATTTAAATACAACAATCTAATAAGGCTAGAAAGGTTACATTTCAACCTGTGGAAATCCAAATGAAGATGATGTTGACATTGGTGCCAATGAGGTTGCCACTCTTGCTCAAAATAAGAAGAAACAAGAGAAACACAAAAGAACTATGACCAATGATGAAGAGATTGTTGATTTATGTGAGAATCCTTTAAATCATAAAAGGAGGAAATCCAATGGTTTTTTTGATGAATAATCCATGGTTAGATCTAAATATCATAGTGAAATTTCTAGTGGTAGCAAGGAAATAATAACATTGGGTGTTGATCTAGAGGATGGTATTATGAAAATAACATGAAATACCATTTGAGATCGATTGAAAATGATCAACTTGGTTGAAAATAGCCATACAGTTCAATTGAATGTGAAACAATATTATAGACCCATAGAAGGCCAAGAGAAATATCAAATTAGAAAGCAACACCTCGTGCATATTTACAACTTGAAAACATTGATAAGTTATAATCCATATGCACATGTGGTTGACTACCTAGTTCATGTTGACCCAATGGAGGTTCCTAGTAGGGATGCATTTGATCGATCAAAATATTTTGAATATAAGTATTATGTGATTGGAGATAATCATTCTGTAGAGGCTAGGAAATAATTGATGCAAGAGTATCCCAACAACCCTCTTTTTGAAATAGTCAAATGTATCATTTATGCTAGTTTAACAGATGCAAAAACAAAGTTATTACCACATGATCATAATACAAATGGTGAGTATAGGATTTCCATGACATTCATTCAAATGATGATATTTATCCATAATGAATTTTAAGAAATATGTGATGGGGACAGATCAAATGTTGATGCAAATTCAACATCATCTTCTTTTTCATACTAGGAAAAAGATGATACTTATAAGTCTATTTTTATCAATGGAGGAAAACATAGCCATTTATTGGTTTATAATATTGTGCCTAGAAAGCTAGCATTTGAGGAAAGGATTTGAAAGAAGAGATTATTAACATTTATCAAAAGCCACAAGAGCTAATTAATTATCTTATAGTTACATTTTTAAGTGAAGGAGATTGGCTTTTGGACTTGTTCTCAGGTTCAAGTAAGATTTATAATAGAATATATATGAAAGCATAATTCAATCTTTATCATTTTTATTTTGTGTTTGTTCACAATATTTTACTTAATTATTTCTTTTGTATTTGTGGATTAGGTACAATACTAGCACATTGCTTATGAAAATGAAGAAATTGCATATATATTGAAAATGACACACTACAATGCAATTTTATTTGATAAAGAACTAATGATAGTAAGTCTCTTCTAGATGAAATGCAAGAATTTGGTTTGAATAAAGGAAATTTTAGTGAATCACATGCAACAAAAATGTGAAAGGAACCTCAACCACCATTGAAAGGGTTGTTTGGAAAGGATCACTTTGGACAACTTGTAGACATAAAAGATCCAATGGAAGAGCATAATGACCCAATGGAAGCATAGAATGATGTCCAAGAAAATGATTGCTTACATGTTGAAAATGATGAATTTGGCATATTTGATATTATTGATTAGTTTTAAGATGTCCTTGAAGAACATCATCAATTTGCCAAATTATTGATAAGTTATAGTTGTAATGTTTTGACTTTGAGATTTTACATTAAGGATAAATATCTATATAGTGTTGATTTATGATAAGCCTTTTTAATACGCTATTTATCATATCATATGATTTATATTTTGTCTTTTATTTTTATGTTAATCGTTACTTTAGGAGAAATAACATTAAATACTGTCATTTTTTCATGAAATCTATAAAAATATTGTAAAAAA
>JZKD02S1162515.1:197741-210039 GCA_000966675.3 Picea glauca | reverse complement strand
GTAGAAGTTCCCTTTTTGGGTGGCATGTTGGCCAAGTATCACTTTTGAACCTTGATTTTGAGGTGGTTATGCTAGACAATATTTATTTTGTTGTATCTCCCAATTTTTGGCCCTTTTGGGTATGATACTTTCTCTTATGTATTTCTATGATATTTCTTCTATGCAATGCCACAGGTTTGATCAACATTGGATGTGCCAAGTGGAATTTATGGTAGCCTCCCCACAACTTACCGATTTATGGCCTTTCTAGGACATCCCACTTGTATAGTGTGCCCCGCACAAAATAATTGATATAAAATTTTGAAACTCGTACCCAAAATACTACATACTGTCCATGATCCAATGCAACCAGTCCCACACAATTTGGATACTCTAGGAAGAAGTTATGATTGTTTTACCTGGAACACCATCTTGAGACTAGTCAGATACCCTATCTTACACAAGGTGTATCTACAAATTTAAGATGACCCAGAAGATGAAATTTTTACCATAGATACATTACCAATTTCTGTAAATGGCCTCTAGAGTTCAGGGTCTGAAATGTTACAAAAAAGTTTTTATAGCAAAATTTTCGCAATGACGCAATTCAGGATGATTCCAGAACCCTATCTTGTACAGGCTGTATCTCCGAAAGTATAAGGCCTCAGGAGCTGAATTTTGAAACCAACGTACCTTGATCTGTATTCTAAATATCTTCCAAGCCGTTCCTTATGAAACGTTGTAGAAAAAAAGTTATAGTGAAAATTCCACGGTGTCTCAGATGTAGCAGCGAAACCCCAAGACCTTGAGCTCTGATAACATATGTTAAGAACCAAACATCAATATAGCATATAAAAACCCCAGGAAAAGAAATCAACGCCTTGAAAAAGAGATGATTTTAGATAATAAGCCTCTTCGAGGGGGCAACCTCCTTTTACCCCACTTAAATGTTCAAGTACAAGCTGATTCAAAATGAAAATGTCTCCTTGGAATATATAGGAGACTAGGAGGTATAATTACAAATAATGGCCTAAATCCGACATAAATAAAATAACATTACTAATATAAATTACAACTAATGGCCTAAATCCGACATAAGTAAAATAGCATTACTAATCTAATATGCCCCAATTAAGGGGTAATGAGCCAATATTAGGGCTTAACAACATATGAATGAAGGTTCATGTCAATTCAAATTTTGATGTAAATTTTGTAATCTCGTCTACTTATAATTAAGTGGGAGTGTTGGAAATAATAATTACAAGTTGGTGATCTTTACGTCTCCACCAATTTTTTAGTCAGTGAGTCAGTTAGTCAGTCTATAATATTTTTAGTCTGTGAGCTCTACGTTTACTCAAACTTAGTTTTTTCAGTCGACAAGCAGTGGAGTTATTTAGTGAAGTCGATCTTATCTTTCTCGAGATTTATTAAGTAGATAGAAGTCAATAGTATTTATTGACTCCTTTAATGTTTGCGTTAGTTTTTCTTCTACAAGAAGTCTTGGTCTTATCTATATATGTATGAGTCTATAGGAAGTCGAGTACATAGAAAAAAGAGCGATAGACACAATGCATAGAAGCATCAATAATAGTTGAAGGTAGTCGAAGTAGTATGAGAGAACAAGTTATGTTTATGTTTTGTAAGTTGTAGAAGTCCAAGAATTCATTGGGTCTGAAGCTCGACTTAGTATTGTATTTTTTATTAGCGTGTAGTGCCAAAGTTATTAATATTAAGTATTTTGTGTGTTCACAATTTCATGTGTATTTTTTAGTTTATATGCTAAGTATAGCAGTGTGTTGTTTATGTGTGAAGAAATCATTTAATTAATTGGTTTATGACAACGTGCAGTAAATCGAGTAGGTTTCTCACTATGTTGTAAGTCCTGAGTGTTCAACAACAAATTTTGTCGCACACAATAATTTGTCACTGTGTTACGCATAGTTTCCTTGCGTGCTATAGATCCCAATTTTTTTTGGTTCCCTGTATTTGTAACATCCATTTCTCAAATGTTCCTGTATATGGAATATTGGTAGAAAGCATTTTTTTCAAATGGTAGAAGCCATGTTTTTAAAAGAAAAATCTCGTTGGGAGAATAAAGGATGCTATCCATCACTATATATAACTGTTCTAAGACTTTTGCGATCATTGTTCCGTTCAGAGAGTTCTTTCAGATCCATCACATAGGTTTTATGTTTTTTGACGTTTCGGACCAAACTATTATGGTCCATCTTCAGGAAAGCATTTATGAAAGATGAAGGATGAAGGAAAAAATACTATAGCATGTATATAAATATAATTGAAAAGTTATTGTAAGGAGCCGACTTAATGAAATCAATAATTATAAATTTTTAAAATTTTTAGATTATAATTGTTTTAATTAATTAATTGTTTGTTTTAATAATTAACTACTTGTTTGTTTATTAATTTTAATTTTATTTTTATTTTTATTTTTATTTTATCATGCCTAACACCTGGCTAAATCTTTGTTATTGAAAATCAATTACAACATGAGAACTACCGACTTGGTTTACAAATTCAGTGGTGACATGACTTCCCTCACCTCACCAATACACTCATAAACAAATTAGTCACACCATGAAAATATATCGTAACCATCTCCATAACATCCTATGGTGCACCTCAGACATGCCCACAACGTCATCTCTTTGTTTCTGTAGACTTCACAAATTATAGTTCTTCCTCACTGATGCCTCCAACAAAACTGTGTTTACACACTTCTCCAAAATCGACGCAAAATAAGATTTCCAAAATCTCTCCACTGAATCCACCTCAAGGAAGCACAAGTCCTCCCAAGTGGAGTGACTTGGATCCTTGAGGGAGGTCTCCCTCTTCATCTTCCTCATAACCACAAAGCTATTCTTTCTCTCTTTGTCTTCCAAGATTCCCTCTTGCTTGTCCACACTCTTACCTTTATAGGTGTCCATCTGTTGCGTCCCTTTTTCCATGCACGAGCCGACTCGTTGGATCACCAAATCGTGACCCTTTGCAAGGTTGGGATGAATCATCATGTGGGCGTGTTCAAACCACTTTCCCAACCGACCCATCAAACATTTTTTTTGGTCATCTTGTCAACCCATGGATCCATCTAACCTACTTATTGTCTTGGGTGTGTGCACCCCTTAGGTGAGTCGAGTCAACTCTCCTAAGTGCACCCCCAATTCCTTAGCCTATTTTTCTTCGTTGGTGGAGCACTCAAGTCATGCCCTCAACCCTTCATAAAATTGTTCATCGTTTGACTTATGTCACAAGATATGTTGGGTGGAGTCTTCCCACCGTGTGCCCAAGGAACCTGTTGTGGCAAACAACAACCACCCTTTATTTTTCAAGAAAGTAAAGGGGCCCCTTATTAATTTTGGTAATGTCACCTTAATTATTTCTTGGTTTTATATTTCTAATGTATTTTATTTCTTGTTTGTCCTTTTGAAATTCTCATCATCTTCCTCTCTTTGATACATTTCCATTGATATGGTTTGTTTTGTTTGATTTTCTTAAATAGTCATGTAAATATTTTATTATTTAGATGATTGGATTGGTTTTCATTGGACATTATTAAATCACAACAACTTGGTTAATTATTGGAAATAGTTTTAATATGAATTCCTCATGTTCACTTTGTTCTAAAACAATATTACAAGGAATATTTTTATCATTCAATAATTAACATGTGCTTCTAAAATGTGGTTTAATTGGTTCATTTAAATTTTCCAACAATTGAATGAGTATTAAATTTTATGGAGTTAATTACTACAATTTGAAAAATATTCCCAAATCTCAAAATATAATGTCCAATCTAATATATTTAGAATATGTGATAACAATCTACAGTTGAGCTATAGTCACCAAAATTTGTTCAATTGGAAAATTTGTATATGTTTGAGGAGGTAAATTTCCATCCTACATTGCAAGCAAACGATGAGGAATTTTCTCAAACGACTAAAAATCTATTTCCTAATTAGGGCGATTTACCTTCCATGAGGGCCATTTCCTGAGAAAATAAGTAATTTTAGAGAAATTCTATCAGAAAGGAGGTGGAATTTCCCATATTTGTTGTTACGACCAACACACAAGAAGCAATTTTGTAGGTCAATTTATGGGAGATGAATTTATGAAAACGGTTGAAACCCCACTTTAGAAACATGTCAATTCACCTTATCCTAAGAGGTTTTCTCTAAATACAAACATTTTGGGAGATATCATGCATTATTTGGGTAGTATCTATCCAAATTTATTTTTTTGCAGATTTTGTAGTGGATTTTATTCCGAATTCTATAACTAATTGATAGGAAGTTTTGGTCGACTCAAGGAGGATTCAACCCAAAGGAGAAGGAATGTATAAAACTATGATTATTAATGTGTAAGGGGGTTCCTCTTTTCTAAAATTTAGAGGCTATGAAAATTGTTGTAAAGGGAGTTTAGTTGTAGGTGAAGAGGAATACTCAGATACGAGTTATTTGGGTTTTTTTTTTTTTCAAGATTCAATCTTTGTTTTTGAGACAAGGTTTTCACTATTGCATATCATTTATTCAACAAAAAAACTCATTATTTTGAAAGGATTGTTCGATATCTATTTGTAAAACATAGAAATAAAATCAGGTTTATTATTTGTATTCAAATACTTTTGTTTGTTAATGCAAATTTTACTCTTTTAATGGAAAATTTGTGCCAATTATTTCATATTTTGCACTGTTGTTTGATATTAGAATGATTGTTTATTAGACAAGCTATTTGATCTAATGGTATTATATATTTACTATTTATTTTTAATATGTTATTATGCTTGAATCCAATTTATGAGAAACGATTTACTTAGAAATATGTCATTTCAAATAGATTTAATTTTCATTGAACTATATGAATTATTTTTACATTTTAATGGCCCATATTTTATTGTTTTAAATATACAAAAAAATAATGTATGGCACTTATAATGTTAACTATTGGAACTAATTCAACAACTTGACAATCATCATAAAACCTTGTTTAATCCCCACTATATTTAAATCCTTGAACCTGGTATTTGAGAGTTATCTCTTAGGTATCAAGTTAGATTAGTTTCCTTTACTTTCCGTATTTTATTTAGATTTAGATTTAGAATTATATTAATTTATTGCATTTTTTTGAAGTCCCCTCATGTAGAAACAATTTCACCTACGGATTAGCTAATCCCTTGTGTCATCTTAAGGATTTCTTTGTTGCAAACTAGCCGTGGGAAGCCAATTCATTTTCTTTTGTTTGCAGATAAAAGAAGGTATCAAAATACATTAGTAGATAGAAATACATGTACATATATTTATATGTATATAGATTAGATTAGTAATTAGCTTAAGTTAGTTTTATATAAGGTAATTGGACCTTTAACTGGTAAGAATTAACATCTCAAATAGATAAGGGATTAATTGTGGTTCTGATTCGGTGATCTCCCTATGATGTTGAAAATGGTCATTATTTTCCATCAATATTTTTGGCACTAGAAAGAGGGCCATTGATGAGTGTGCATAATAATTTGATTCTTATGAGAGATTTTCTTTAACACTATTTTTTGTTTGTAATGGCTTCCTCTAAACTTCTCATATGGATTTTTATATTTGGTCACACATCAAACACTCCAACAAAGGTAGTTAAGCACTTGTGAAAGGTAAAGTTCAGTGGTGAGTCTAATTATTTTGCATTTCATCATGTTCATCGATTTATTTTGAATTGTAAAAATTTTGATATTGATGATGGTGTTATGTGTAGGATTTTCACTCTCACCTTAACAAGTCAAGCCAAAGACTAGTGTAGATCATTCCTAGTTGCTTTTGTGGATAGCTCGGACAAGTTCGCTTGAATTTTCCTACATAGATTTCAAGATTATGATTGTGACTAGGTTTGCCTCGAACTTGACAGATTGCAAAGAATTGAAGGTTATTGCTATGAATATTTTCTTCTTAGATTCAAATTAATTTTCTTTCAATTTAAATTTGATGATTTACCTTCTATGCATGAATTAATAGGATGGTTTAAACACATTCTTTGACTTCCTTGTGTTAACCATAATAAACCAGAAAATTTAATTTTTCTTAGTGTATTTTCTACTGTTGACGAACCAATTGTTTCCTATGATATTGATGATCCTATTGAACTATCAATTTAGAAATTAATGAAGAACTATTTCAGGAAAACATAAATTCATCCTGAAAATGATTTAAGTTCTAATATAATTCCTGAATTAGATTGTTGCCATGATGTTGACAATTGTCTCATTAGAAGTAATTCAACTGAAATTTATGATATTATAATTAATACTTCTCAGGTCCGCATATTAAAACATCTTGATTCTCATTTTCAAGTAGGGAAATATCTATTCAATCAAGTCAATCCCCTACCTGAAAGTGATATCCACTCTTAGGAGAATAATAAAGAAATGGTATTAGAAATTCGATCACAAGTTTTTAATGATAGTGATCATTTCGAGAACAGAGAAACATTTATTTTTATATGTTCCAATAGTCATTTTTCATTATACCCTGATATTTTTGTGGACATAAATTTGTTTGATAATCATCTAAGTGTTCCTCTTCATTTAAATGAAATTTTACAAAACAAAGGAACTATCATAAGTCAAACATATTTTGCATATCATGATTATCAGATTAATAAGTCATTAAATGATATTTTTTCTGATTATTTTCATACATGTTCATCATATTATGTTTATGGTTATGTTCTAAAGGAAAATAGTCAAACTAGTGATTGTGAAATCATTTTTTATAGTGATCTAGAGGTTGAGGATAGCAAGGCACTTCACCCCTAGGTGATGGTTATGTCAAGATCCATGTATTGTCGATCCTCATGATCAATCCAAATTCCAAGATGTAGAATATCTTTTTATTGATCATATTTCAATTTATTCTCTTCTTGAGTCTTCACATAATGATTTCAATTTTAAATAACTAAACACCATGACTATATATGATTATGAGGTTATCACTCAAGTTTCCTTTCCTTGTCCTAATTTTGAACTTTTTTTACAAGTAGATGGCAATTCTAATATTTATTACACTATAGGGAAAGATACTTGTAAAAAGGAAACTCTTGCAAATAAGTTCTTAGTTTCTATTGATATTATTGATATTCTTGCAAATAGTAATGTAAATTATTTTCATATTGTAAATAGTACTAATTTTTCTCAACATGGTCAAAAGATTACTTTTCCAATCATGATTCCATTTCAACAATTCCACGATCATTTTCATGACATAATTCAATCTTGGTTACAAAATACATTTCAAAAGAGATTACTTGTTGATACATTTCTTATTTTGTCTGTATTAGAAGTAGATGCACATAAAATAATTTCTTTTGATTGTTTACTATTCCTCTTTTTCATATGTTTATAGGTATCAAAGAACATGAATGGCTCCAGTGGAAATTTGACTATACTTAGTCATATTTCCCTCATAGAATTAGAGTAGGATAGAATAGTAGTTTTATCTTGTTTCTTTTTAATTAGGTTTAGTAAGCTTTATCACTTCTTGTTGAATAAAGGAGTTGTGAAATTATCATTGTATTGAACTATTGCGAATGTAATATCCTTTATGTTATTTTATTCATTTCTTTTCCTTTTGCTTTTTATTAAAAGTTTTCCTTTAAGATTTACTCTTAAAATTCATCATTAAAGATTATTCATTCTTCCAAGAAGTACGATTTGTTAAGAGGACAAAGAGGGACAATACTTTGGTAATATGTTTATGAATGAATTTTAATCATAACTTCCCTTTAGTTAGAATTTTGTTTTACAATAAAATCATAATTTATTTTAAAACATTCAATAGATAACTCATTTAAATCTCAACATAAATGAAAACACACATATCCATTTTTCTTATGTTGAGATATTTCTTCTCATTCTTGTCTTGTTTGATTTCACTTATTCATGGCTTATTAGATTGTGTTTTATTTTAAGTTTGTAGTTTCTTTTTATGAAGTTTCAATTCACTTTTGGTTTAGAGTTTGGTTTGCTTGGTTTTGATTTTTTTTATTTTTTTTACTTTAAGATTAGATTTAATAAATTGATGGTCTTCGACTTATGTGAACTTCATTAAATCTACAACTTCTTCATGCTTTAATTTTTATCATAAGAAGAGGTTACTTCTTTAATTTGGAGGAAATTGACATCTCTAAGGTAAATTGTAACGATATTCTCCAAAGTAAGTTTCATATGCCTATTATCATCATGTGTTATTTATTTTATGTTCTATTTTGAGTTTTATTTTAGTATTTTCTCATCTAAGATCTGCTTCTATAGGTTTTCAATAATTTTCAAGAAATCTAGCACCCCTCCTTTCTTGGAATTTATTCTCTTTGTTTCACCTATTTTTGGATTAGGAAAAGCAGTGATGATGTTGATCAAGTTGCAAATAAGATAAATTAGGGAGTCTTTGAACCTTTATGTTACTTCCATTCAATATATTTATAAGCCTCATCTTTATTACACAATCGTTAAAATTTTCCATGGAAGCTTGATTTTGAAACAAGAGATTTGAAAGGCAAGAGAGATCTTATTTAACTTCATTTTTTTTCATTGTTGCTACCTAGATTTTGTATTTTTTCTTTGAATTAAAAAAAGCAATTTGTAGTATTCCAGATATAAAATATTATGCAAAACATAAATATTTTAGCTAGAAATGATAGATAAGCAATGATATAATTAGAGCAATACTAGAATAATACCAGAATAACACCAAAAAGAGAACTTTGATTATTGATAGCAATGTTCACTTGCCTCTTTGAGGCGGAAACCTCTAATAGAGCAGAGATCTATTACAATAATATCCAAGAAAATATTTCTCATACCCTCTACTTCTATTTATACTCTATGTTGGATAGATTGTCATTGATGTCAATAGTCGAATTGATGATCTATTGTTAATGATGAATTACCACAGTTGAGATTGTCATTGATTTCAACAAGAATATCAGTTAAGAAGAAGATGTCAAGCAATGTGAAGAGGATGATAGTGCAAGCTCAAGAGGAGGAGAGAATAAGAAGAGTGCATTGCATAGTATATCAGGTAGGAGAAGAAATTCATGATTATTGTTGATCACGATAGGATCAACAATGTTCATATGAATCAAGCTCAGGAGGGATAGAGGCTTGAAAGAGCTTAGATGAAGGACAAGAGTCGAGTTAAGCTCATAAGGGCTAGCATCGAGTTTAGAGAAAGGAGCCATCGATAACCTCGATGGACGATAGAAATTATTGGAGACAACAGGAACAAATAGCCATGGGCCGTTAGATCCAGCATAGATGCAGATAGGAAGTTGTCGACCGTTGATATTCTTCGAGAGCCTCAAAAGCCGTCGGATCATATCAAAGTGGAAGGAAAGGATAAGCGTGGCATAAGATCAGTGATGACGTTTGTTCAAAACCCCGAAAGACGAAGTTCCAAAAGCTCAGGAGGAGGAGTGACGTGGACCGTTAGATTCAAAGAAAAGGAGGAGCGAAGTGGATCGTCGATCGGACGAGATCGACATTTTAGATACCAGGAGTTGGAGTGTCAACCCCCCTTTATCACAGGAATGCTAAAACCCCATCAGTTGTTGGATCACCAAGGCTATGGACCGTAGATCTATTTTCGTGAAATAAAGCTCGAACCGTCCGATCATTTTGGCGAGATCATACATGAACCGTCTGATCATTTCAGTGATGCCATATCGGGAGTTTTCACCACAACACTTGCCCAATGTTCCGAAATCTCGAAAACCATCCATCTCAATGCTTGATTAAGCCCTAGCCATCGGATTAAGAAATGTAAGGATCAAATATAAACTGTTGATCTATCTTTGCAAAACAAATGTGAATCGTCCAATCATTTCAGCGATATCCTAATTGGAATTTTCGAACTGTTGGAGGTCATGAGACCCGATGAGAAAAACGCTAAATAAACGACGATCGTCCATCTTCATGGAGAATATGACATGTCCAATCTGACCAAAAATTTCGTGATCGGGAATTCTAAAAGTGGAATTCACGAAGATTCGGATGCCTAAAATGCCGAAACCCCATCATCCATCCATCTCAGTGGGGAATTTGAACCGTCTGATTGTTTCGGCGATTTCGTGATCATGAGTTTAGTAAAGTGTGAAGTCATGAAGACTTGAATGTCTAAATGCCAAAACCCCATCATCTGTCTATCTCGTCAGGAGGATGAATCATGGTCGTTGAACCGAGAAGTGATCAAACGTTCATTTGGTCTAATTTCCTAAAGCGTGAGGTCACCACCATTGGTCATATGGTAAAGAGGTTTGACATTGCAAAGTGTAATGCATTGCTGAAATTCCTGAGCCAATGGTTCTATAACGCACGATCATGTGAAATGGCTTGAAGGAAGTGCCTCCACGAAATCTAGTCTCTATGAAGTAAAAGAGATTTGATATCAAGTATAAAGGATTAAATTGATCCATGACTGTGATCAATTTATGAAAAACCTTCACGGTAAATGAACCGATAGACAATCATGATCAAAAGAGAATAAATCACGAAAATATGAATAAAGAATAAAAAGGAAAAATGATATTAATTAAAGTTTAGTTTATCATTTTAAATGAAAAGGTACAGTGGTTGAAATAAAGGGACATGATGTTTTAAATTTCACGCCCATTTGAAGAGTATATAAACGAGAAAAAGTGGTGAGAACAATGTGTCTCTATAGTCCATATCAGAAGATCAAAAGATGAAGAAGATTCTAGGAAGAAAATATAATACCTATGCATTAAGGGTGGTTGGGTGGTGCAAGGGCAGGTTGGTGCCTGCAGAGGGAGTTCGTGCTTTCTTGTTAGTTATAGCTGACTAAATAGGGGGTCGTAGCCTCCTACTAGTTGGTGCTAGTAAACCAGGGTGTGGGTGCTTCCTGATTAGTTGGTGCTAATAAAAGAGGAAGTACATCTTCCTTCTATATAACATGTAAAAAAAAAATTGCAGTTAATAGAAAAGAGTTTGTGGTTTTCCCACTTGGGTTCCACGATAAAATACTATGTTAAAATTTTGTTTCCATTAATAAATGAAAAATTGATATAATTTTTGTGTCACCGATTCACCCCCCCGTCTTAGTGATAGGATCTGATCCTTCACTCTATCTATCCAAAAAAAACATCTGGAGGAAGATCCTTCTAGAAGTGAAATTTTCTATTAGGTCTTCTTACATTTGACTTATTCTTCCTTATTGCTAGGCCTTATTAATATTGGCCTTTATTACATGGAATTATATTATTCTACGTACGTGAGGGGTTAGGGAGGTTAGGTCCCTAAAATTCCCTCCCTGTTGAAGAACAACCTTGTCCTCAAGGCTTTAGATGAGGGAATTGTTGTAGAATGGTGGCTGGCTCCCTAGTGACATGTTTTGGAGGTGTATCTTTCTATTGGACTAACACTTCTTGGATGGGGCGATGATGGAGAAGACACTCTCTCTGGGCCAAGAATGGTTTTGGATACAACCATCTGGAACATTCTTCATCCAACTCAGGGAGACTAGTTTGAGTTTGGAACTTAGGTCCAATAACTTATTTAAGAAGGAAACATGAAAAAATGGATAGAGCTTCGACTGACTCGGTAGAGCTAAATGATAGGCCACCAATCCCACACGCTTGAGCCCCATATAAGGACCATAGAATTTAGGTGCAAGTTTCTGACAGTATTGAGCTTTGAGTGAAGTCTTATTATAAGGTTGTAGACGAAGAAATACTTGGTCTCCTTCAAAAAAATGGCGTTCGGAATGACCTTGATCAACATGTTGCTTCATGCAATTCTGAGCCATGACCAAATTGTCTTTGAGGACACAAATAATAGCCTCACGGATGTTAATAATTTTTTCAACCTCCTTAACCTTCGAGACCCATAGAATATAGGAGAGAACTGATGGGGTATTTTGGAAATAGAGTGCTTCAAAAGGATTCATGCAAGTAGCTGTATGGTAAGATGTCTTGTACCACCATTCAGCTAGGGGTAACCATTGAGTGTTGGGTATGTGTTATATTCTTTGCATGTGTGTGTGTGTGGGTGCGTCAGATACGACAACTGTATTTGACGATCCCTTCACCTAGATCTCTGCCGTGTGCACCGGGCGCTTTCCTAGGGGGTCCCAGGGGGGGCAGGTATGCGCCCCCCTGGTTACGCGCAACACCCTGAAATTTGTTTTGGGGCGTTTTTTGCTATTTTTAGTGGATTTTGCTATTTTTAGCTGATTTGTAAATTAATCCCGGATTAAGGGATTAGGGTTTTGGTATCTACAGAATACCTAAAAACATTGTATATATTGTA
>JZKD02S1162515.1:171062-193546 GCA_000966675.3 Picea glauca | reverse complement strand
GGTTGAGGGTTTCCGGTAAAAATCTCTGTGTACTCTGTGTATGATCCATTGATTAATTTCTGTATTGCTTAAGAATCTATATGCATTGCTTTACTTTGCAGGTTTAAAACTTACATTGAGCCCACCAATTTTTTTGCTTAGATGAAAACACCTCAAATATGTTTCCAAACACTTGTTGGCATCTTTAGTCTGGCCATCCGTCTGGGGGTGATAGGAAGTGTTGAGATGAAATTGGGTGCCCTGTAGCTTGAAAAATTCTTTCCAAAAATTGTTGGTGAAAGTGGGGTCTCTGTCAGAGACAATAGAATTAAGCATTCAATGAAGCTTGAAGACAGTATCCATGAATATTTGAGCCACCGTGGTGGATGTGAATGGGTGTTGAAGAGTAAAAAAATGAGCATATTTGGAAAGATGATATACTACCACCATGATGACTAACTTATTTCTCAATTTAGGTAATCCCACAATGAAATACATAGAAATATCTCGCCAAATAGCAAGGGGAATTGAAAGAAGTTGTAGTGTGCCTAAAGCTTTGAAAATCATCCCTTATTACATTGAAATAACTCACATTCATCCACAAAGGTGTGGATTTCATGTTTCACACCCTCGTAGAAAAAAGAATGTTTGACTCGTTCATAGGTTTTGGTAAACCCTGAATGTTCAAATCTGGGTGAGGCCTGAAGTTTAGAAAGCACTGCGGATTTAAGTTGGTATTGCTTGCATAAATAAAAATGGCCTTTGTAGAGAAGCTCTTCATTGTGCCAAGAATACCATGGAGAAACTGAAGAATTGTGATGCAATTGGGGGAGCAGGCTAGAAATTTTGGGGTCTTGCAACCATTCCCGATGAAAAACTTGGAGCCAATCTAGTACAATGAAGGAGAGATAGAAAAGGGACCCGTCTTCTTCATATTTATGGGAAATAGCATCGAACACTATGTTTTTCTTTCCCTTCTTGTAAATGATCTCATAATCATAGCAAAATATCTTTTTCACCCATTTTTGTTGCGTCGAGGATGAAATTCCCTATTCCAGGAAATACTTGAGACTCTGATGATCAATTTTGATTTAGACTGATTGATCCAATAGATAAAATTTCCTTTTCATAAAATGGATTGGCCCAAATGTTGCTCTGAAATTTGTTTGCTAGTTAAGGCTTAGGGCCTACCATCTTTCTTGAGGACAGCTCTAATTCCTTTCCTTGAAGCATCACATTCCAATACAAATGTCTTTGTGAAGACTGGGAGGGATAGGACAGGGGTTGAGCACATAGCATATTTTAAGGCTTGGAAGGCATGATCCACAACTAAAGTCCAAGTGAAATTATTCTTTTTAAGGAGGGAAGTGAGAGGAGATGCAATATTTCCATAATTTCAAAAAATACTTCCTATAATATCCCGTTAAACCCATAAAACCACACAAGCTCTTAAGATTTTTAGGGTGAGGCCAATCCTAAATAGATTCAATTTTCTTAGGATCCACTCGGACACCATCCTTGCCGACAATACCACCCACGTATTCCACTTCTGAGGCACCAAAGGCACATTTAGAATGGTTGAGGAAAAGTTGATGTTTAGAGAGTAGATGGAGAACTTGATTCAAATGGGAGATATGGGATGACCAATTTTTACTATAGATGAGAATACCATTAAAGAAAACTAAGACAAAATGATGGAGAAAAGAACAAAATACATGATTCATAATACTTTGGACAGTGGATGGAGAATAACACAATCCAAAGGGAATTACCAAGAATTCATAATGACCCTCATGAGTGTGAAATGGAGTCCTGGAAATGTCTTCTTCTTTCATAGGGATCTGGTGGTAGCTAGAATATAGATCCAATTTGGTGAAGCACTGAGCACCACTCAATTCACCCAAGAGGTCATAAATGACATGGATGGGGGATTTTTCTTTGATTGTTAGTTTGTTGAGGGTGAAAAAATTAGGACACATGTGCCAAGTACCTTATTTCATGAGTACCATGATCACAAGGGAAGAATAGGGGCTAGTACTAAGACAAATAACATTGAATTTTAGTAATTCATGAACAATTTTCTCAATTTAATTATTCTAGGCAAAGGGATGATGATAAGGCCAAACATTGGGAGGAAGACTACCCAGGATGAGAGGGATGGAATGATCATGCACTCCATGGGAAGGGGGAAGTTCTTGTGGGGTAGTTAAAAAAACATGGTGGCAGGAGAGGATAGATTGGAGGTCGGGATGCACAAAAGGTGTCTCAACAACATGAATGGAGTGGAGTTGGGATATAATTCTCGAATGGCATTTTTTGAGGAGATTTTCCATGTGATGGGAACCGATGATATCAGGGGAGCCTGTGGTGATGCCTTGGAACTTATACAATTGTCCCTCTTGTTGAAACTTGGAATTGGATGGTTAAGTCCTTAAAATCCATGAGAATGGGGCCTACAATGCATAACCATTAAACACGAAGAATAATTTGATGTAGGAGCATTGATCTACCTCAGCATGTGCCAACAAATTAACACGAGTGGTGCACATTCAAATAAGGGAGACGAGTCGCCCTCTCAATTTTCCTTCGAGAATCTAAATCCTGATCAAGGAAATTAATGCTGATAGGTTTGAAGAGCAAATTTGTGCCTATGCACAAGATGGAGTTAAGTTTTCCATTAAGTGGTTGATGGTAGGAGGGATCTACATCCGATTCGGATCAGATTTCCATCATTGTAATTTGTCCATTAGACAGGCATTTTGAATGATGATTAAACACCACTAGATTAGCTTGGAGGGAAGCTCGTTGAGTCCCTCTTGTATAAAATCTTGTATTGTTTCTAGTAGAAAGAGATCCCAGATAGGAATAGTAGGTATTTGTAGGGCCGAGACTCAGTTGTATTCCAAACTCACATAATTGTAATGAACATTCCACCATTAATAGAAAATAACAGTTTTTCCTGTTTGCCAATTTCTATGTAATGGATGTTTTGTTGTGAATGCCATTCATATGTATTTGAGATGCATATGTATGTCAGAAATCATCTGCAGAGATAGAATTATAATCTTCTATGTGTGAATGTGTTGGATTAAGTCTGGTTCTCAAGGCTAAGTGCAAAGACTGTGTGATAGAGGGTGGAAACTCTGTGAGCCGACGTAAGGAGTGCGTGTCTGAACTCAGTCGATTCATAAGAGAATCTTCCAGGAGGGAACACCGGGATAATTCACAAACTCAAAGGGAAATTTCAAGGTGGTCGAGTACCTTGGAAAGAAAGAATTTGTGGGAGGAAGCACAGTGTAGAGTTACTGAATACTCTGTAATACTCTATCAGGAGGGCATAGAACAAGTATGAGAGCATACAAGAGAAACACATTCTTAAGTGTTGGAATCCTTAATAGAAGTCCAAGGTTTCTGAAAAATATGAGGAAGGAAGGCTTTGCAAGAGTGCATCGACAAAGGAAAGGAGATGCCTTAATACTTCTGGAAGGGCTCAAGGAGAATCTGTCAAACATCTTAGCCGGGTGCAAGGAGTGCGCTAAGGATACTGTAAGTTCATCTTACAAGCTCAGAAGGAAGGGCGCTAATTTTCTAGGAGGGCATGAGAAAGTACATAGAAGGATGCAAAGGAACTGAGAACCTTGAATCTTTCAAGCCAAGAAAAATCTCAGAAGGACTAACACAAAAGTTTGCAAGGAAAGTAGAGGAAAGGTTGAGAATAGTCTAAGTCTCAGGCATAAATTGCGCTAAGTGTGCAAGGAGGTTGAGGACTTTTCGAAGTCCCGAAGACTATGAAATTGTCCATCGTTGGGAGGCGATAGGTGGTAGGGTATTAGGAGATCCAAGAGCTGGAGCTTCGGGAGGTTTTCCAAGAGAAAATAGAGATCTTCGTGAAGTTGTGAAGAGCGGTTTGAATCGAGACCATTGGATCTGGAGGGGACGTGTGGAAGTGATCCACTGATTCGTAGGAAGTGAAATCTGAAAGATATATGAGGAGGATAGTGAGAGATTCCCGAAGGCCAGATTATGAAGAGATCGTAGCCACCTATCGGAAGGAGGGATGGGGACCATTTATTCTTGCATCATTTGAGTTCACTAATTTGAAGTTCAGGAACGTAAGAGTTGGATGTTGTGAGAAGAGTCGAAGCCCGAAGCTCAAAGATCTTTGTGTGATTTATCCCCAGGACACAACCTGAGGTCACGTGATAGAAAGGGCCTGACACAGAGAGCCAAGTGTCACCGCCAACTTTCTTCAAAGACATAAGAGGAGAGCCATGGCATTGAGAGGACCCGCACTTTGGAGAAATAAGGACATGTGATAGAGTTTGTTGGGTTCCAACAAGGAGCCAAAGAGTCAATTTGACTAAGGTGTTTCAAAATGATCCTAGACCAGGAGTTCGAGCAACCTTGAAGGAGAGAAGGGGGTGGGGTCTGTGCTAGAGTGGTATCAGAGCATGATTTGATTCTCAAGTGGAGAGAAGGAGATAAAGGAGATACTGTGATACCAAAGTGGTATCATAGCTTGAAATTGTTTCAGTAAAAGGAGACAGTTTGTCTACAGTAGAGTAAGAGCTTGAATTCACCCGTAGACAATAGGTGAAGGGAGATAGAGTGTGATGCTCTGTGGAAATTGTTGCAAGGTGTGTAGTAGATGGTAAAAAACTAGGTGGGATATAGGTGAAGCAATATGGTTGTTGAAATTCATGAACGCAGTTGAGGAGAAGTATGCCCGCAGAAAATCAAAGAGAATATGGAAACGTAGCTCAGTGAAATTTGAGCACAAATAGAGAGGCTCACATTTAAGATGAAACAGGAGGACAAAGTGCACTGCAGATATGAGTGGCCTTTGAAAAGGACATCTAAGTGGCATGTTCAAAATTTTTTGGCCTGAAGGAAACAACAGATGTTAAAAAGGTGGTTGAGATATGTTGAAAACCCTAATGGTAAGGGAAAGAGATCTAGGAGGAGTCTCATAGGTTTCCAGGTGGGAAATGTGAAGGGGCTAGTTGATCTCATAAACTGTGAGGAGGGGAGAGGAGACATACTGAATTTCCAAGCGGGAAAGGGAGAATAAATTACCTTAGTTGAGAGTTCAGGTCAACAAGGGGTGTTGATAGATGGATAGGAGGAGGAAGAAAGGCCTCATCCATATGAATATTCATGCGGAGCTACAAGCCACATGAATGAAGATGATGACAAGTTGGAACCTTTCATCATAGAGGAGAAGGATCAGAGGATCATTTTGGTCATTGGAGGAGTCGAGATATTCCTACCAAGTAGCCGAGGAGAGGTTAGCATAGGAGTTGGATATGCATCAGAAGGAAAACAAGTTGAGACTGTCATGGAGAAAAAGGAGAATGTACTGAAGTTTGTCTCGATGGAAGAGGAGCACCCAGTTGAGTTACTCACTCAGTAGGAAATGGAGTTAAAGGAACTAGAGGATTGGTTGGATAGTTTAGAACCAGAAGGTGGCCTCCATGAAATAACCATGCCAAAGAAGACTTACTAGTACAAGTTGCAGCCGGAGAGATTTGGAATGGGACCATCCGAATAACTGACAAGAGTTAGTCTATCAGAGGAGATAGTTGAACAACATTTTAGTAGTAAGACTGTGGAATTGGATTCTACAATAGAGTGGCCATTCAACGTCACAAGGGATGAAAGCAACATGGGAGATCAGGACGATCTGCCCATAGATCAGCATGAAGAGTTGTAGTTGACTAGACTGCACAAGGGAAATCAGTCGATGAATAAGATGGAAGAAACCATAGAGGAAATACAGAGGATGATGTTGAGGTCAAAATAATAAGAGGTTAGCAAGGAGAAGCTGGACATGAAGGAACCTACATGAGCATCAGGGAATATGTAGATGCAGTAGTAGAAGAAAAATAGAGGAGCAAGAGGAAAACTCCATGAGAAAGTTTGGGATCCAGGAGGATCTTAACAGAGCTGGGAATCTCATGAGAAAGAGCTCATGAATTTTTGTTTCCATGGAGTATGATGTAGGAGCATCGATCTACCTCAGCATACACCAATGGATTAGCACGAGTGGTGCACATTCAAAGATGGGAGAGGTGCCTCCCTCTCATTTTTCCTTCAGGAACTTAAATCATGATCAAGGAAATCAATGCTG
This sequence comes from Picea glauca, assembly GCA_000966675.3. Taxonomy (NCBI): domain Eukaryota; kingdom Viridiplantae; phylum Streptophyta; class Pinopsida; order Pinales; family Pinaceae; genus Picea; species Picea glauca. The sequence continues at coordinate 187,437 of JZKD02S1162515.1, read as the reverse complement.
ACAGGTGGGAAGAACCAAGTTGATCCTTTGCACAAGATGGAGTTAAGGTCACCATTAAGTGGTTGATGGTAGAAGGGATCTGCATCTAATTTAGATCAGATTTCCATCATTGTAATCTTCCAATTATATAGGCATTTTGAATGGTGATTAGACACCACTAGCTTATCTTGGATGGAAGCTCGTCGAGCCCCTCTTGTATAAACTCTTGTATTGTTTCCAGTAGAAAGAGATTATATATAGGAATAGGAGGTAGTCGTAGGGACGAGACTCAATTGTAGTCCAGACTCACATAATTGTAATGGGCATTCCACCATTAATAGAAAATAATAGTTTTTCCTGTTTGCCAATTTCTGTGTAATGGATGTTTTGTTGTGAATGTCATTTGTATGTATTTGAGTTGTAAATGTATGTTAGAAATTGTCTGCAGGGATAGAATTATAATCTTCTATTTGTGAATGTGTTGGATTAAGTCAGGTTCTCAAGGCTAAGTGCAGTGAGTGCGCGACAGAGGGTGGAAACTCTGTGAGTTGACGCAAGGAGTGTGTGTCAGAATAGAAGCTGGCAAGAGCGCACACTAGGATAATTCACAGACTCGAAGGGAAATTTCAAGGTGGTTTGGTACCTTGGAAATAAAGACTGTGTGGGAGGAAGAATAATGTAGAGTTACTGAATACTTTGTAATACTCTCCTAGGAGGGCATAGAGAAATTACAAGAGTGTACAAGAGAAACACATTATGAAGTGTTGGAATCCTTAAGAGAACCCCAGGGTTGTTTAACACTTTGATGAAGGAAGGGTTTGCAAGAGCACATCGACAAAGGAAAGGAGATGCCTTAATACTTATGGAAGGGATCAGGCAGAAGTCGTCAAAAAGCTTAGCCGGACGTAAGGAGTGCTCTAAGGATACTGTAAGTTCATCATACAAGATCAAGAGGAAGGGAATTAAGTTTCTAGGAGGGAATGAGAAATTCCATGGAAGGACACAGAGGAACTGAGAACCTCAAATATTTCAAGATGAGAAAAATCTCAGAAGGACTAGCAAAAAACTTTGCAAGGAAAGCAGAGGAAAGGCCGAGAATAGTCTAAGTCTTGGGAAGAAATTTCACTAAGTGTGCAAGGAGGTCGAGGACTTGTTGAAGTCCTGAAGACCATGAAATTATCCATCGTCAAGAGGAGATAGCTCGTAAGATATTAGGAGATCTAGGAGCTGGAGATCTAAGAGGTTCGCCAAGAGAAGACATATATCTTCTCCAAGTTGTGAAGAGCATATTGAATCCATACCATTGGATATGGAGGGGACACATTGAAGTGATTCACTGATTCATAGGAAGAGCACTCCATAATATATCTGAGGAGGATAGTGAGAGACTCCCGAAGGCCGGAGTCCGAAGAGATCATAGTCCTTGATTGGAAGGAGGGATGTGTAACATTGATCCTTGCATCATTTGATTTCTCCGATTTGGAGTTTGGGAACGTAAGAATTGGCTGTCGTGAGAAGAGTCGAAGCCCGAAGCCCAAAGTGATTTGTGTGATTTATCCCTGGGACACAACCCAAGGTCACGTGATAGAAAGGGCCTAGCACGGAGAGCCAAGTGTTATCGCCAACATTCTTCAAAGGGATAATAAGAGAGTCGCGGGGTCGAGAGGACCCACACTTTGGAGAAAGAAGGACATGTGATAGAGTTTGTTGGGTTCCAACAAGGATTCGATGATTCAATCCGACTCAGGTGTTTGAAAACGATCCTAGACCTAGTGGTTGAGCAGCCCCGAAGGAAAGAAGGGGGTGGGGTCTTCGACACAATTTCACAACCACCCATGTCTATAGAAAAAATATGGGATTTCAAGTGATACCAACCAATTTGGAGTCACACATTTTCACATAATGCCCCACATTTTATGGAACAACCATTGGAAATCATGATTTGAAAATTATTGATGACACAGATGTAAAAATTGACTTCTTGGGAAATGCAGCTATGAATAAAGTTATGGGTACTACCATTGTCCACAAGGATGATGACTTTCCTATTTTTGATGTAACCAATTAATTTGAGAGTCTGGGGAATAGAGAATCTAGTGAGGGAATTAAGTTAAATCACGAGGTCAATGTATGGTGGGTGGGAGGGTGGGCTGAGGTCAGAAGGCGGTGGTGGTTCCTCCACAGAAAGAACAACAAAATCTTCTTTATAAATATCCTCAATGAAAGCCATAAAAATATTTTGTTCCTTACACTTTTTCTGGGAAAATATTTGTCATGAAAATTATAACAAAGACCCTTGAGTTGAGATTCAACCATTTCATCCTTGGTTAATTTTTGGATCTTGAGGGGAGGTGTAGGAGGGAAAAATTGGTGGGTTTAGGGCGAGGAGGAAAGGAGGGTTTGTGGGTCTGGGATGACACAATCTATTGGGCTTCGTTGTCTCGTTGAGTATCTTCCAACCAAGTCTGGGTGTGTGTCATGAGGACATGGGCACAAATTTTATCTTTGAGTCTAGTGATAAATCATTCCCTAAAGAAAGAATCAGACATTCCCTCCGTTTTGAAATCCAAGTTCTCAAATGTAGAAATAAAGTCTTCCACTATCCCATTATACTTTAACTTGGTCAAATGACCTAAATGGTGGGTGTCAGAGTCAAAGAGGCCATAAATTTTAGCCACAAATGTTTCCAAACTATGTCCAAGCGATTTCCACCATTACCATCATTCACGATCCATATGTAGGACACCATAAAAAATCTTGGATAAATCATAAGTAATGCCATTCGAAGAGAAACAATGTTCCATTTGGTTGACCCAGCCTGTAGGATTTGATCCATCAAATTTGTTCACCTCAATTCTAGGAGGTCAGAGGTCTCAAGAAAAGTGGGTAGTATGAGGGCCTTGATAATGGGAAGAGTCGTGTTCATCCCGATAAGATGGTTTTTCAGAAGAGGAAGGGTTCTAGGAATGGCCGAAGAAGTCTCCTTTGAGATCTTTGATGGAGGAACATTGTTTCTAGAGGTCTTTGATGTGGGAACATTTTCCCTTGAGGATCACAATAGTTGAATTGATGGAGCTAATGTTGGAACTAATATGATTGATGTCTTCCTTTTTCTAGTGGTTGTGAGCAATAAAGGCATTGAGTTTTTGGGCTTGTGTGGTAGTCATTTGGACAAAGGAGTAGGAAAATGGTATAGGGGAAACAAAAATAGGTCTGGAGGGGTGGGTGGGACCATGGAGAAAAATGGGTGTCAAATGATAGGTACCACTCCAATCAGGGAGAAAAGGGGGATCCAAATAAGGATGTAGGAGTGGGTCGGGTCCACAAAACAAAATTGTGTTAAAAATGATAGGTATCACTAGAATCGGGGCAAAGAGAGGAAACCAGTGGGATAGGTCCTAAATAGGTGTGACGAAATTCCCAAATGATTAATAGGAAGAAATGTGTAGTAATTTCACAACCAAAATGAAGAAGGCACAGTTGCACAACAATATTTCTTTTCTATTATGTTTTTTGTTTCTATCCCCAGGGGTAGGATATTCAAGGTTTCTACAGACAAGGGTTTTCCCTGTGCTATAGCTCTCTGATATACATGTGGGGTCCAACAGTAGTACTCGACCCAATATCTTAGGGCACCAACTAAGGAGGCTAGACCATGCCCTTATCCATACTACCCGACCTCCCATGTACTAGAGAGTATCTTCACGAGTGCTATACTTGGTGGAACTGTAGTAGTGAGGCGACCGATCAGTTTATCTATGGAGGGCTTTAGAAGATCTAATTCAATTTGTATACATGTTTTTTCTGATGCGCTCCCACTCGAAGGGGTACCAAAAAGGGTTACAAGGGTGGCCAACAAATGTGTGCTTAGGTACCACTTGTATTTCCTACATGTATGACTCCCCGACCGTGGTTTTATGCATGTAAGGATAAATCTATGTAGCCTTAAGACGTCAGAATACGTCTCTACCCTAAAAAAAAATAAAAAATCCACAATGTTTTGTTGAGGAAGGTGCTATGATACCACTTGTAGTATTCCAGATATAAAATAGTATGCAGAACATAAATATTTTAGCTAGAAATGACAGAGAAGCAATGATATAATCAGAACAATACCAGAATAATACCAGAATAACACCAAAAAGATAACTTTGATTACTGATAGCAATGTTCACTTGCCTCTTCGATGGGGGAAACCTCCAACAGAGAAGAGATCTATTACAATAATATCCAAGACAAGATTTTCGATACCCTCTACTTCTATTTGTACTTTATCTATCCAAAAGAACAATCTAGAGGAAGATCCTTCTAGAAGCAGAAGATTCTATTAGGTCTTCTTACATTTGAATTATTCTTCCTTATTGCTAGGACTTATTAATATTGGCCTTTATTACATGGAATTATATTATTCTACCTACCTGGGGGGTTAGGGAGGTTAGGTCCCTAACAAAATTGCCCTTCAACTTTGCAAGATATAATTTGTTAGGATCTCAACTTGAGTCAAATAAATATACTTTTCTCACATTCACTCTTTTGTTGAGATATACTGTTAAAAGTTGTCTTGCTGAAGTTTATTTGCAAATTTGGTTTTTCTTTCTTTTCTTCAAATTTTGCATTTTCTTTTTTCGTTTGCTATAATTGAAGTTTCTTGTTTTATTTATTTTATTTTTAATTAGATTTTATGATGTGGGGGAATCCTTCATATGCATTATCAATCACTTTACATGGGGAAATCCTTACTCTATATTTTTAAAATAGGATTTCATTTATCTAAAGATCATCTATACCTAGTTTTAACTTTTCATGTACATCAATTGTTATCTATTGGGAAAATTAAGATATGTTTCAAGTATTATAAGTTTACCTTTATAAAGGAAAGGATTTACTTTGAATCCCTCACATACCCCTCCACAATTAAAGTCTCTACTTTGGTAGATGAAGAGAAGACTAGTGGGGTTAAACCTAAATAATATCATATCTATTTATTTAAATAAAATACCTTTCATACCACCCTGGTCTCTTCACCCAATTGCTAAAATCATTTTTTTCAAATATATTAATCAAAAGAATCGTAAGAGAGTTGAAAGAACATATTTGTGGGAAGTATATGCAAACCCGTCGAGGTACTAGACAGGCTTGCTAGAAACGGGTCAATGCATACATGGTATGAAGACAACTTCATTGGGGTACTAAAAAGGCATGTTGGAAATGAATAAATGCCAAGTAAAAGAGTTAATATATGTATACTATTCCTTAAATCCTCCTATCTATTTTTATTGGCCAATAGTAGAGAAAGAATACAATAATGATTTTTTTTTAGGCTTCATTGTTTTAGAGCTGGAAATTCAAGTAATTTCATATTTAAAAGCTTATTTTTCTCCGATTCTATCTTATGTGGGATACTTTGGAATGGTGTCATGTGCGAGTAAGTTTTTAAAAATTGCATTCCAATCTTTGGTAAATTTAGTCCTATTATATTAACCAAAGATAATTATTTTGTCCCCATGTGTCGCCAATTGTTGTGGCAAACAACCACCCTTTATTTTTCAAGAAAGTAAAGGCCCCCGCTTATTAATTTTGGTAATGTCACCTTGATTTGTTCTTGGTTTTATATTTCTATTGTATTTTATGTCTTGTTTTTCCTTTTGACATTGTCATCATCTTCCTCTCTTTGATACCTTTCCATTGATATGTTTTTTTTTTAATCATATAAAGTCAAGTAAATATTTTATTATATAGGTGATTGGATTGGTTTTCATTGGACATTATTAAATTACAACAACTTGGTTAATTATTGGAAATAGTTTTAACATGAATTCCTCACATTCACTTTGTTCTAAAACAAGATTACGAGGATTATTTTTATCATTCAATAATTAACATGTGATTCTAAAATGTGGTTTAATTGGTTGATTTTAATTTGCCAACAATTGAATGATTATTAAATTTTATGGAGTTAATTTTTTCAATTTGAAAAATATTTCCAAATCTCAAAATGTAATGTCCAATATGATATATTTAGAAATGTGATATCAATTAAATTTGATTTTATTAATTTTGGTTAATTAAGATTTAGAGATATGGTAGTTCATCTTTTTAATATATATTTTTTATTAATTTAATTTGTTTTTGTTATAGGTGTCTATTACAAATCTGTAGTTCAACTATAGCCACCAAAATTTACTCAATTGGAAAATTTGCATATGTTTCAACAGGTGAATTTCCATCCTACATTGCGAGCAAACTGTGGGGAATTTTCTAAAACGGATGAAAACCCATTTCCAAAATGGGATGATTTACCTTCCATGTTGGAATTTTCCTTCGAAATGGAATACTTTCATAGAAATTCTATCAGGAAGCAGGAGAAATTTCATATATTTGTTGTTATGACTAGCTCACAAGAAACCCTTTTACAGCTCCATTTGCGGGCTATCCGAGACAAATTTATGAAAAAGGATGAAAACCCACTTCAGAATAATAATTATTTACCTTATCCTAAGAGAAATTGTTCCGAATCCAAACTAGTTGGGATATATGATGCATTCTTTGGGAGGGTTCTATCTAGATTTAGTTTTCTAGAAATTCTTCAACTGATTTTATTCTGAATTTTGTAGCTAATTGATAGGAATTTTTGGTTGACTCAAGGAGGATTCGACCTGAAGGAGAAGGAATGTATAAAACTATGATTATTCATGTGTAATGAGGTTCCTGTTTTCTTCAATTTAGTGGCTGTGAGCACTGTTGTAAAGGGATTTTAGTTGTAGGTGAAGCAAAATACTCAAATATGAGTTATTTGGGGGTTTTCTTTTCAAGATTCAATCTTTGTTTTTGAAACAGGGTTTGCACTAATGCATCTATTTTCTTCAAAAACAAATCTCATGATTTTGAAATGATTGTTAGATATTTATTTTTATAACAGAGCTATGAAATCATGTTTATTATTTGTATTCAAATACTTTTATTTGTTAATGCAAATTTTACTCTTTTAATGGAAAATGTGTGCCAATTATTTCATATTTTTCAATGTTGTTTGATATGAGAATGATCGTCTATTAGATAAGCTATATGATCTAATGGTATTATAGATCTGTTATTTATTTCTATTATTCTCTTGTGCTTCAATCCAATTTCTAAGTAACAATTTACTTAGAAAATTTTCATTTGAAATAGATTTAATTGTCATTAAATTATATGAACTATTTATGTATTTTAATGGCCCATCTTTAATTGTTTTAAATATCAAAACAAATCATGTATGGAACTTATAAGGTTAACTATTTGAACTAATTCAAAAAATTGACATTCATCATAAAAACATGTTTAATCCCCACTATATTTAAATCGTCTTACCTGGTATTTGAGAGCTATCACTTAGGTATCAAGTTAGATTAGTTTTCTTTACTTTCCACATTATATTTAGAATTAGATTAATTTATCACATTTTGTTGAAGTCTCCTCACACAGGAGAAATTCCATCTGTAGCCTAGCTGAGCCCATGTGTCAGCTTAAGGACTGCTTTATTGCAAGCTAGCTACGAGAAGGTAATTTATTTTCTTTTGTTCGTTGATAAAAACAAGTATCAAAATACATTAGCAGATAGAAGTCCATGTACATATCTTTGTATGTATCTGTTAGATTAGTAATTATCTTTAGTTATTTTTATATAAAGGTAATTGGACCTTTAACCATTCAGAATCACGATCTCAAATGGATAAGGGATTAATTGGGGCCCTGAACAGGTGATCTCCGTATGATGTTGAACATGGTCATTTGTTTCCATTAACAGAACCCCAACTCTGTCTCCTCCTTCGTTTCAATATGTGGTGGAAGTGAAAATGCTCGAGCTCAACACTACAAGTCTTACATCCTCCTCCACATCAATGAGACAAAGAGTGAGGGCATAAGGGAAACCACAATTTTTCCAAGTTGGAGTTAATATCTCATCTAGTACTATCAATATGATTAAAGGATAATAATGGCACCAAATCTAAACAAAATATCATACTTGAGTTTTTACAACATGTCTTCTTGAGTGTCGCTTCGCGATGGACATAAACCATGCACACACATGATGTATTCATTAATTTTTATCTAAGTGGTAGGTTGTGACTCCACTGATGTATATTGAAGCATGGATATTATGTAATGTATCATTACCCACACCACACCAAACCCCACAATATTCATAATTACACCTATATAAATTCCCACGCTTGTGTATGAGGAATTAATAGAAAACATAGTACAAGTGAAATATGAGGAGGGTAAAGAATCCTATGAGAATTCAAATTAACGATTATTTATAGTCATTAAAGTGAATTCAACGCACAAGAAACCATATTTAGGATAAGACTGAAGTCTCGACTAACATTATTGTTGAGATTCACAACTGTATAGTTTGTATACAAGCTCTATTAACCATATTTAGTATATAATAACATATATACAAGATTGAATGGAGTGTATGAACGTTGGAACAAATAGAGCTTGATCCACCACACTTAAGACTCTTTAAAAAGAATGGTGTTAGTCATTAATATATGTAGTAGCTTTCTTTTGACTTAGGAAATAAATATTGTGAACAATGAGAACTTTTGAATGAAGTGGAATCCGATTAGATTTTACATTGTATAAATATTACAAGTAATGCATGTAAATAAAAAGAATAGGGTAGGTAATTAAACATTTAGGTATAGACAATTTAATTGGTAGATCAAGAATTGAATTCTAATGGTTTAAGACAAACATTGCAATAGATCCTATAGATTTATATTCTATAACAAGTATGAACTTATGATCAATAACTATAAGGTTTGTTAGGCTATTTATATCAGGTTAAACTACCATTGTATCTATTAAAACAATGGTTGGAATGTGAAAATTACGAGCATTGATAGAATGAGAACTATGGTGGGATAATTCTCCTTTGAACCTTGAACTTGTCATGAGAGAAAACATGTGAGATAATTAACTAGGAGTATAATCTCTTATTACATACTTATTCGAGAAAGAGAAACAATAACATTAAATATATAATCCTTGATACGAAAATAGTCATTATTAAAAAAAAATGGGTGTTTGGTGACGTTACACTAAAATGTCTAAAAATTGACCTATAAAGGGTAGAGGGAAGTAGACCTTTGCAATGTATTTGCTTAACTCATGATAGACAAAAAGATTCTCCACTTCCCATGTTTTTTTAGGAATGATCACTAGTGGAGAAACCCATTGAGTTTCAAATATAATATAAATAAAATTGACATTTAGTAGATTTTGTATTTCATCTTTCACCATTTCTCATAGTGAAGGATTCTTACATCATTGGGTTTTTCAAATGAGAATTTTTGTTCCAACAAACAATTGTATAATTACCTTTGATAGTGACCAAGATGAAACCTTTCGATTTCCACCCTCTAAAACTTTCCAAATACTCGTTTCCATAAAACAATTCACCATCCACTACTGTATTGTTGATGCGGGTGAATTAACATGGTTCATGTCCACCTAGGTTCAGAAATAGATAAGTTCCCCTACCCTTATCCCATCTACAATATCCCTTCAAGTATATGATGGTTGACCCTCCCAATGTGAATTCCTTTACTAAAATTGTCCCATCTAGCTACAGGGAAAGGAATTATGTCTTGATGTTTAAGTCATCGATTCCCATTTGGACTACAATATTCTGTTAGGATGAAGCTTCATGTATGCCATGAAGGAAATGACCTCTTCCATCTTTAAAAATATTATTTTCCCTCACAACAAAAATATCATCACCATCAACCAATTGACTTACCATGAACCTCATTCCCAACCCCATCATATCCATGTGGTATCCTGTCTCAAAGGAAATCAAACCATTACTTCCCTTGCCGAAATTATCCTAGGAGTGTATAAAGAATTTTCCTGTTAGGTGCGTGTTATGGACCACCTACTATAATCACCTCATCTAACACATCCAATGTCTATATGGTGTCATCCGTTCATGGACCAATGGGATCTCAACCAAGACCCTATGTTGGACCTTCTAGACATGTCTCATCCATGGCTCCACCTAGTGAACATTTGTAACTGCATCTGCATGCACATCCTCTCTACTTCTTTTCTCAGGATCCTTTTTTTTTTCCACCTCCATGTATTTTCAGTACCCTGTTCGTGGCCACTCTCAATATACCTAACCTCATGTTAGGGATTATATTGTAGTACATGGATCCACTTCCCACTCCACTTCCTAGATCTATTCATAGGCCATATTTGACTTTGACCCCTATGCATCCTATACTTGTGCACACTAGTGTTATCAGTCACCTACATAACCCTCTCCTCACCATCCACCTCCCTTTAGTGATCCTTCATTACAACTTGCCCAATTTCCCCCTCGAACATAATAGGACCTAGCTTAGCCCAATCCCAAACCCATGAGAGATACCAAAGGGGGTAAAAAAAAAGGTTAATGAAACAAAAACCTCTCATGACCCATCTATGGACACCCATACCACTATAACCTAACCTACCCTTCCATGTGTATTATGTGATCTTTCCAACCATACTACCTTGAACTATCCAAGGCTCCCCGAATTGAAAGAAATTTACAATCTTGATGACTCAAAATTTGGTTCCTCCATACCTATTATGGAAGTCCCTCTCCTTGAGTCCTCAAGCCATCATATTAATTCCTTGCGCACTTACCACCCATGTCCTTTGTGCAACACATATGACCATTATTCCCACCATTTTCCTCATCTCCCTCACTATCAGGATTCTCTTTAGATTATCCATTAGCTATATCCTTCTTGCTAGGATGAATCAAGTACATACTAATGAGAATTCCATGAAACTTATTGTCCTATCAAGTTCCATGGGATCAAATATATCCGAGAAGCTCCCCTTCTCTGCAATCCTACATCCGATGACTTTGATCTTACCTCATGTATCTACAATATCAACATCGATGGAACCTTTTGATCTGGATTATATTGAAAAATAAATGAGATAGAAATGAAAATATAGCAGAGAACATAATAATAAAATGAAACAAAGATTCTATAAATGAATGGAATACAAAAGACTATAAAATTCAAAGCACACAAACTAGCTAGAATGGTGGTATCTTATCCCTTAAGAAAGAGATGTGTTAGACATGATCATTCATGAGAAGTTGATTAAAAAGAGGCCAAAAATTTGTTTTAACGTAAAGAATCAATGAGAAAATGATAAACATCCAAAAACCTAACCCTATAATATGAAATGCCAAAAGGTTTGTGGGCCCCAATGTCGTTAGTGGATATGTCAACTTCCCGAGGATGCTACTTTTTTATAATATCTCCATATGGGGAGCTTAATATCCTGTTGGAAAGGTCTATGTGAGAAGTAAACATTTTGAATGACCCAATACATGCCTTTTCATATTTAATGGGTGCTACCATGTCAAAAAACTATCGTTCAGGGCCTCAAAACGACCCTAGAAATTTGGTACCTGAAACACTGTACAAAAAATGACAAGATGTTGATCTGGATTATTTTCATAATGAAATGAATATGGAGATATAAAAATTAAATATACAAATATATTTCAATAAATACAAAGATAAAATAATGCACAATTTTTATTAATGAGAGACTGTACAAAAACTGCAAAATTACAGAGTGAATGACTTGCTAGAATGGTGGTAGCTTATCTCTGAGAAGATATGTGATGGCTACACTCATTCAAAAGAAGATGATTATTATTAAAATGAGTCTCTAGAGGAATTTTTAATATAAATAAAATCCTAAACCCTAACCCCAGAAGATAAAATGCCAAAAGGTTTGTAGGCCTTGATGGGGGTAGTTGGTACGCCAACTTCCCAAGGGCGTAACGTTTGCATATGATCTTTGTTTGGGGTGCATGATAGATATTTTGAAAGATATATTTGAGGAATACATATATTTTTGTCACACTTTGGATAAATCCTACAATGTGACTATGGTAGGCCCAAAAAACATTGTTTAGGGAATCAAAACGACCTCAACAATTTAGGACCCGAGAAGCTATAGAAAAGTTGCCAATATGGGAACCCCTATTATGATCCAGTGAAACAGTTGAGTGCGCACCTATTTCCACTTGGATCAATACTACTCCCATAGGAAGAAATGGTATCCATTGTGGGAATTCCTTGGGGAATATTTTGTTCAATGTGAACCTTGGTGAGCTATGTGCCTTGTTGAAGAAGATGTTCCTCTTAGCTTGTTGAAGGTTGTTATGAACCTGTTGTTGGAGGGGTTGGATATTTTTAACCAATTTGGTTGCATGATATTCCATAGTGTGGGAGGACTCTATTGGTGAATATCCAACATGAATAATATGAAGGGATTTATCATAACTTGGTTTGACTGGAAGTGTGGAGGCACCACCGTAGGTGGAGTAGGAATATCTTGATGCTCTTATAAAATATTTTTGATCTTCTTCTTCTAGATAGAAGGGTCTTGGGACGACGTTGCAGTGGTTTCAGTGTCCTTCTCTTTTTATGAGGTTGTGAATAGGATACAATTTGTGGTATGAGATATTACTTTTAGGCATTTTTTTGTCAAGAAAATAGTCAAAACTACCTCTAGTCAAAACTACCTCTTGTATCTTGTAGGGATGACCCCCTAGAGTAATAATGATGCTACAGGGTCGAGACACATAAAAACATTGATGCCTCCACATATATGGATGGACTAACAGAACATCAGAGAATTTTTCTAGGGAAACAACACACAATACCTCATCCATGAAGGGCTTGATATCATATTACAGACGACACTGATGGCTGACATGAAGAACTTTCCCTTGATGGAGCCATCTGATGTTGTATGGATGTGGGTGTGGTTTTGTCAAAAAATACAACTGCTTTATGACCTCTACTGATATGAGCTTCTTCTGTATTTTTCTATCAACAATAAAATGAAACAGTGTCCCCTTCACCCACATATGTGAATGGAAAAGGTGCTCCCCCTCCTCAGGATCCTCTTGTTCCTTTGGTTGAATTGTTGCGGTCGTGATAGTAGCAGTGGTTTCTACATAAATTACTTGTCCCCTTTTATTATTTTCTAAATCAGAGTATGATTTAGGGCTCGACTCTATTTCTTTGAGCTTGACCACCAATGATTGTTTTGAGCTACATTCATCAATGTTGTTCCAAGAGATTTTATGTAATTCACACCACTTCCCAATGTCCTTCTTCATATTCCCATTTCTTTTCTTCTCTTGCATCTTGGAATGATTGTATTTAGGTTGGATATTCTTTGTATTAGGGATCCCTTTACCATACTTTCGTTGTTAAGGATTTGCAGACCCAAATTCCCACTTTTTCAGTGCTTAAATTTCTTTTCAATTTTGATAACATATTGATAAACTGCTCCAAAGGATGAGATGTCTAGAAACTCCATTTAGGTTTGGATGTACCTATGTATATCCCCATGGTATTTTAGAACCAGATACCACTCAAAGACTTTGATACCCATCTTGGTGCATAAGGTATGGAAGGTATTTTTGAACTATGGCATTGTTTGGTGCCACTTTTGATGCAATGTGGTCGATCTCATGTACTCGTCATCATAGTTTCTCACAACATAATATTACTCCTTGATTTCATCCATAAAAAATCCCAAATGGGCTTGACCGCAAATATTCCACACTCCTCTATAGAATTTTTCTCACATTAAGCTTCAGACCAATTGTTGACATAGGGGAGAGCCTTAAGGAGCGCAAAGGCGATTTTTTCTCTGTCGAAATTTTTTTTAACATAGAAATAACCTTCTATAAAATTTAACCATTCTTCTAAAGAATCCACATCGATCCGACCTTCAAATATGAGAATATAAAAATTAACTTGTAACTTGAATGGAGTAGGGTATTCAAAGAGACTTCTTGAAGAAGACACGTATGTTATTGTCAGAAATCGTTGAAATATTTGGGAAAAATTATCCAACATCTCGTTCCTCTGTTGCATGAGGGAATCCATAAGCAACAAATTGATGGGATCTTCATCTCCCGCATCTCTCTTTTCTTCCTTCGTGGGAGGAGATTTGGTCTAGCGAGAGTGGTTTTCCTCAAGAGAAAATATCTTGAGAACCAACTCTCTATACCCTAACCTCTTGAAGGACATGCACTAAGAAACGACAAGGAGTAGCCTACTATGATACCACTGATCTGAATTATTTTCAGAATGAAATGAAGATAGATATATAAAAATTAAATATACATACATATTGCAATAAACATAGAGATACAGTAATGCACAATTTTGATTAATGAGAGACTGTATAGAAACTGTAAAATTATAGAGTGAATGACTCACTAGAATGGTAGCAACTTATCTCTAAGAAGAGATGTGATTTCTATGCTCATTCGAAAGAAGATGGTGATGATTAGAATGAGGCTCTAGATTATTTTTTAACATAAATAAAACCTAAAACCCTAACCCTGGAAGATGAAATTCAAAAATCTTTGCGGGCCCCATTGGGGTAGTTGGTACATCAACTACCCGAGGGAATAACTTTTGCATACGATCTCCATTTGGGGCACATGATAGCTTGTTTGAAATGTATGTACAAAGAATAGACATTTTCCCATCACAATTTACCTAAATCCTATAGTGTGACTGTGTCAGTCCCAAGAAACACTAATTAGGGCCTCAAAACAACCCCAAAATGTTAGGACCCAAAAAGATGTAGAAAAAACTGCCAAGGTGGAAACCCATGTTTTGAGCCAGTGGAATAGGTGGGTGGCCATCGATTCCCACCTAGATTAGATGTGGAACTATTTTGAATTAGTATAATAGGTGGGTTTCCACCAGTATCCACTTGTATCACTCCTCCCCCCTTAAGAAGATATGTTCACCATTGCATTAAGTTCCTCCATCATATGGGGAAACTTCTGTTGAATCTTACTACTAGTAAGCCACTTTCCCTATTGAAGAATATGCCCTTCTTTGACGACCTTCTAGAGTTGGATGTTTTGTAGGTGAGTGACCTTCATATTGGTGTCCATGATCCAATCAAATTTCACATGCTCAATGAATTCAAGATTGATTTTTGTAGGGGCCAAGTGCTTGGCCACTTCTGAAGTGTCCAAGAGAGGTGGAACATATTTTTGAAATATTTCCACGTTAAATATGGGGTGTAAGACAAGAAAAGGGTGAATAATTAATTCAAAATAATTGTCACCCATATCCTTGGTGATGGTCTAAGGCCTATATCATAGTTTTTTCTATGGGGGAAAATACCCCTAATCCAGGTCTAGCGACTAGGCAGAGCCTTGACACCTTAAAATATAGAAATGCTTCTACTTTACCCCAAATCTAACAAAAAACCTAATGATAGTTAAGGTGAGGGATAAAATATCGAAAAGTGTACCTTCAGTCCTTCCATATGTTGTATATCCCTTCTTGTTGTTGTCTGTTCCAAGATTGCATGCCTCATCCCAAAGTTGTCCTAAAAAAAATCATAGAACAAACTATGACAACATATGTATAACTACCAAGATCATAAAAAAGGTTAATTATTCATGAAAAACATTCATAAACATAAACATAGAGACATAAATATATGGGACAAGAAGTTTCTCTTTTATCAATAACAAGATTAAAAGTTACAACCTGAATCTTTTCGATGCAGCTCCACGAACCTCGCCCGGGTTCCTCTACTTTGACTCCAAGTGAACTATTCCCAATGTGCTATCATGAACACCAACATGCCAATATAAGGGAAAATTATGAATGGTATAATGAGGATGTATGGAAGGGAATGTTGAGGATGAAACTCAAAGAAAGATGCAAAAAGGCTTGGAATACAAGGGAGAAAATTTGGCAGATTTATCTTGCCTCTTATTTGATATATCTAAATGACCCCCCCTAGGGCACCTTTTATATCAAGACAATATGATTAATTCATTTTCAAAAGGGATACATGAGGTAAGATGGTTAGGAAAATTGACATATCCCGTAAACTCCACCCAAAAGTGCATAACTTTTTAACTTTTGCAATTTTGTAGAGTATACATGAGTTGTCAGTCATGCAACTAGTGTATGCACATGTGCTGCATATGTAGTAGGGCGCGTACACCATGCCAATTTTTTTTTTTTAAAGAGGAAACTCATCAAAATTTTTTGGTAAAGGTGTAAATGAATAGGCCAAATTCATAAATGCATGATAGTGTCATTTTGAGCTATAATAGATGCTCCCTAATCTGTGAGGTCGGAAGAGAAACTAATGGCCAAAATAAATTATAAAATCTTTAATAACATGGGAAAGAATTGAGTTAGGTGATCCTATATGAATTTTCACGAGCATTTCATAAACCAAATAATAATAATAATCACCTCAGAGGGCATACCCATGCTCAGGACAAACTAAGCATGGCTTCCAATCAAGTACA
>JZKD02S1162515.1:160499-170983 GCA_000966675.3 Picea glauca | reverse complement strand
TATATATATATATATATATATATATATAGTAATCATGGACACATCAGTAATTTGTATGCCAATATAGATTGTATTCATGAAGAATACACAATGGATCTACATCTCAAAATCATTAGAAGATATACAAATACAATGTGATATGAATCTTCAGGAGGCATCAATTCCTGTAGCTGAAGATGATAGCTTCATTAACTTGAGAAATATTTCCAAGATCTTTATAAATTAGGTAGGAGTATAATGGGAGTGTAAAACTCACTATCCTGAGGTCTTCAACAAGTCATCATAGAAATACTAGAGGATCGCGATTATCAGGCATGGAACTTCATTGATTCTAAATGTACACTTGACAAGACTGTCGAGATGGCCGACTGATGAAGGTCAAGAGACTTATTGCAGAAAGGCCAACTCAGGTTGTAATACTTTCCTTTCGAAAAGAGCACGACATATGAAAATACTCGTGCATAATTTTATTGACATAATATTGGGGCATAGGAGGCACCACAAAATCTCCATGTGTTTGGAAGAGTAACCAAATGGAGGAGGACACAACTCTATGTAACAAGAACAACTTACTAAGCCCATATTAAATCCCCAAGTGTTTTGAAGAATGGATTGAAGGATGTGATTTGTCCAATGATGACTATATTTCTTCCAATAAAAGAGAATGTTTTCACATCCCCTCTTTTTGGAATATTTGATTTTTTTTTTCTTTTTCATATTTTTAACAAGCTTGAAAAAGAATAAAAGAACGCTAACTTACAAAGGAGGAATGAGTGTCGCGAGAAATAAAAATAGTTCCAAGAGAATGGAACATACTAATTCTCAGTGCAAAGATAAATGTGCAGGATAAGGACACTCGGGAAAATTCCTCCATGCGTAAGGGTGTCAGAATGCAAAGGAAACAATGTTGCAAGGCCTACACCTGGAAAATGCTCTAAAATTTTACCAAAAACAGAATCGGTCTGACATTCAGCCAAAGATGAAAGAGTGATATATGAAATGCAATTTTTGTATTGACACATTGATCATCCTTCAATGTAAATTTTTACGAGCCCCGAAAAGGTAAAGGCGACGATTTTTCACTTTTAGAGAGTCTGAAAAAACTAGTAAAAGAAGACTCAATAGTGATATTTTCCGTACGTTTAGTATCCATGGCTCGAAAAAGAATAAAATAATGCCAAGGAGAACTCTTTTGGTCACTGGGGCCAGAGTATTCCTTTTTCATACATAGTCCAGTCAGTCCGCAAAAGGGTTAAAATTATACTGAAAGGATGTCTCTTCAAAACTATTTTAATGAGTGTAAAAGAGATAAGATCACCTGGCTATATTTTCAATTTTAAGGAGTCTGAAAAGAGATTAACTATGTAATCACTCGTACTTTTTTGTAATTTGGTCCCTTGAGCTTGAAAAAGTATAAAACATAACTTAGGAGAACTCTCCCAACAAGACATGTCTCCCAAGGAGTACCTTTTTCCTGGGTAATCTATTGTTCGAAAAAAGGGTTAAACTTATGCCAAATAGATGTTCCTTCTAGTCCAAATAAATTGTGTGAAAGAAACAAGGTCACTTGATGATCTTTTTCTGTTTAAGGTGTCTGAAAAGGGCTTAAAAAATATTCCAAGGGGTTTCCTTTTTCGCAAATAATCTCCAAGGCCTGAAAAAAGTGATAAACAAAAACCAGAGAGAATGGCCTTTTTTCGCAAATTTAGTCCCTTAGGCCCGAAAAAGGGTTAAACTTACACTGAATGTTATTAATTGGTAAATGTGGACATAAAAGGATCTCCCTAGATCAACCTAGATCTAGAACAAAATGAGACGGGACATGACGCTTTCCCTAAGCTATAATCATTGAATTTACTATCAAACAAGAGACGAGCAACATATCATTTAAATATCGCTTCCTTGTATCTTTATTGTCCTCGCTCTACTCCAATGGTCCTGTGATATTGTATCTGCAAGAGAACATAAGCCAACCAAAGTGGAAGAAACAATAGTATACTCAATGAAAACTTCTGCATGTGATCAAGGAATCGTAGAATAAAACGAGAATGGTCTTATGGGAAAGAAACATGTCATTGCATTATATTAATTAAAAGTGGAAGATACAAGCAAAATCCTTGATGTTGCAAGGTCCCCGTTTAGTGGCCCTTTCCTCCAACACACACACTTGCTCCAAACTTGCATGAAGAAGATCCACAATGACTTGATGAACCAAAATGAAGCCCTCAAGCATGAACTAAAGTAGAATTCCTTATACAATTCTTATCCTATTCAACCATAATTAACCTTATCCTTTTCCATGAGAAATCCCTCTTTATATAGGGGAAAGAGAGATGTTTAAAGAGATTAGATGATCCCACCAAATCAGAGAAGCGAGTAAGATCCCATCTATTTGGAAGCCACCTCATCTTCTAGAAGATCCTCTTCTAGAACTTTCATGAACCTTGACCTTTTCTTAGTCTTTTAGCATCATTACACCCTAGCTGGAGGACAGCCTGCAACGACGTCGCAAACTAGTTTCAGGGAAGAGGGAAATGATTAGGCATGACCGCACCCTGCGTATAGTGTAGCCTGTGACGATCTTCTTTAATAGGGTTTTTGAGAAGAGAAAGACAATCACTTTTCTCATGAAGGAAGGATCTTTTGGGAACACAAACACATGTTGTAAAAGGATCACTAGGGTGACCAAAATAGTGTGTAATACTCATTCTTGTATGCATAATTGATTATAAGGTGAACAAAAGGTCTTGGGATATGCGATGGGTTTGTATTGAGCAAAAAATGATAAAATGAGAGGGAAAAAAATTATGGTTACTGCTCAAAGACAACAACAATCAACTATAATGTAAATCGAAGAATATGTTGCTGTGTTCCAACCAAGAACTATGATTTCAAATTGTTTCAAAATATAATTCTCTTAACTATAATTAAATTTTAAGAATAGGGAGTGAAAATGGATGCGGGAAGGCGAGGGGGTTGTAATTAGTGAAAAGAGAAATAATGGTAGGGAAAGAGAGCAGGTATTGTTCATAAAATTAATTAAGTAATCCATAAAATCATTCGATATCAACGAAAAAGATCCAACACCAACCAAACTGATCACTGTGCCAAAAGAACAACTACTATGTAAAACTTAAACAATTCTTGTGCATTAAATTGCTCACTATTCGCAGTCAATATGCGACATAGTGTGATTAAAAAAAGACAGTATGTAGTCCATAACAACCTGTAGAGGATTTTTTTTCTTCTCATTTATCCATTTAATATTTTAAATCAATTCTCAAATGAATAGACAGTCAATTAACTCCACTTTATTCAACATAAAAAACCAACCACCTTCCATCAACATAGACAGAAAAAGCATGCTTGATTTTATCCCTTGATTCCATCTACAATTAAAATGTAATGAGACCATACTTCCATAGCTCCCATGCTTATCTCTATTAAGGTATATGATATTCATACATAGTGTATAGTCAGACCCAACGATTCATAATTCAATTGCAAAGATCCTGACTTGTCGTTTAACCACACAGACATCAATCACCAATTCAATTCATACGATGCTGAGGGATACACAGACTAGTTAACAAAATGCAAGTTCTTTTCAGTGATTGTACAAGTTCAATAATTCTGAATCTAACATCCACAATGTTGGGCTATTGATCCAATACGATGGGGCAACAACAACATGCCCAATATCATAACACAATCGATCAAATTGCAACAAAACTATATTAAAAAACACATGACCGTCTTTGATAGCGCAATCAAATCATATCTATAACATAGGAAATGGATGACTGTGCCATAATTTTCATGATTGCAATAGTCCCATTTGACAACTTAAACACCAGTCACAACAATCATTAAGTCAACTATCATGTTGTAGGAACACCACACATACCCACGTATCATGCACGAAGCAATGTTGTGACTTAATAAATTAAAAATAGGGTCGGGTTTCGAATTCAATAAGCACAGTGTAAAAGAAAACAACTGTGTATTTGATTTAACCAATCATCCAATTAACCATGCTGATCTTATCCATTCGATTATAATAACAAATTCAATGACTAGATATCAAAACCAACACCACTGTCAACATAATCAATGGGGTGAGCCAGTAATCAAACCCTGTCGACAACACACTGTCAATCCATAAAAACCAATAGTATACCCGACAAGCCATAATGGTCCCTCCTATGAACACTCAGGCTTGAGAAAACGAAAGTTTTCTCTATAGAACAGCATAGGGAGACTATATTTGACTCCTCTCATCAGTGAGAACCTCTGAGACCAAAAGTGCACACACAAGGTATACCACAATTGACTTCGTGGATAGGGTGACAATTCCCATGATTGAAGAGACTACGAACAGAGGAGCAAGGCTCCATGTTTTCCTTGTAACAATACTTAGCACACATAGGGTATAAACTACGTCTCTCTCCCAGCCAATAAACTAACAACGTTGAGATGAAACAGATCCAAGAAGAAGCAATATAACCCACTGCACAACCCTTAGTAGCATGAACAACCCATACCCAAGCAAAACAATGTGCAGTGACACAAGGTGTTTCAAAACAGTAAACCCCATAACAACGAAAGACTTGGTATGGTGATACGAATGTGCGAAGAAAGCCAACCACTCTAGAGAAAATGAAACACTCAGAATTATAGAGAGCCTTTATGGCTGCTAACACTCAGAATGACCAATAACACCATGACTTCAAATATTATTGCATTGAAAACCACCAATGATTCATTCCAAAAAAAATCACAAACTTACTTTGTTGACATTATTAAGAAAAGAAAAAACCCATACATCTGAGCCAATATCTATTTCATAAACAGAGAAAATTCATGGATGGAGAAAATACATACCAGTAACCAAAATCACCTTAACACGCGACTTGGCTAAGCGGTTCTTCCTCTGCTTGAAAGTCAGAGCCTAACCATAACAAACACAGTTGAACAATAACCAAACTAGGGTGGAAAATGGTGGAAGGAGTAGGAGTGACGTGCAGTAAATGCATGTCACCTCTATCCCCACTCATTCAATTCCTTAGTACACACCAACCAACTTCTCATTAACACATTCAATTAAACCATGCAACGATCACTTTGTCAAATGTGCCACCCACATCACATCTTACCATCTCCAACTATACAATAGTGCATATCAACCATATTTTCATATAACTCCATAATTGTATAGCTATTAATTTTTTATTTAGGGTTACAACGATCATTTGAATTTAAATGCATGTAGCTTAAGAGCATAGTTCGACTCTTCCTTTTGCATTTTGTTTAGGTTTCTTTTATTTCTTTTCAATTGCTCTTATGTATTGTTTCTAACATGTTTATTATGTATGTGTCACAGTAAGGAATCCATGAACAGATAGAAATGATAAAAATGGGTGAAATAGGCCATCGTAACATGAAATTAGAGCCTAGAGCAACAGAAACAACACATAACATGCCTTATCCATCGTTAATAAAACCAAGATTTCATCAACCATGTAGAACTATGTAAACAGTGTCAAACAAAAACATAATCATGAAATAAGATCATATCTAATTTTCCAATCTACAAGGGGGTCCCACCTACTAGTATTATATATCTTGTTTAGCTTATAATAATAGGCTTTAGCAATACTTTGCAGGAAAAACCTTGTTGCGATTTTAATCGTCAATAATACCTTTGGAGTAGATTTTATATTTTAAAATTGTCAATCTTGACTTTTTGTTTGATTGCGTTCCTTAGAAAAACTAGTTTGAATTTCTTGGGATGAAATACATGGAAAATCATGTCCTAGTTGTGTAGAACAATCTCCAAGTGGTATATTTCAATTTGGGGAAGTGAAAATATTAACCAATGAATGTGGTTACAAGATCTTCATTGGGTTACAAGATCTACACTATAGTTACAAGATATATACTATAGTTACATCATCTACTAAAAAATGCTTTGGATTTTGATGACATCTTCTAAAGTATGTCCATAGTACCTCAACCATCCCCCAAATATTGAATTTTTATTCATATTTTTTCTCATATGCAAATCAATGAGGGATTAAATGAACAACAACAGTCAAATGTGGGGAAAACATGTTGATCATCAATGTTTCACAGGGAGGAAAAAAGGTCATATGAGAGATATGGAGCATGTGAGATGGGATTGAAAGATGGTATAAGAGTATGAATGCCTCCCCCCCCACCTGAAGATGTTTTCCATCCTAAAAAAAAATTGACAAATAGGGAAAAAAATATACACACATCAAAACGATCATTGTAGACACATGGAACTTTCCAAATATATCTCTTCGAGAATTCAAGAAATTAATGATTAAAGATCAGAAAAAAACATACCCTATCTGAGAAGTCCATGAGTTATGCATATGGGAGATATTTTATTACTGATGATAATGGATGAAGATGTTGACTACTATTACTGGATCATGGAGTTGAAGTGAAACATTATGATCTGAATCATGTTGTTTTCTTCCTCTTGGTTGGAGGAACATGATGCAGGAGCATTAGTGTAGTAATTTAATGGGGCAAGGTGGAGAACGACCTAGCATCTAGTGCAACGCACTTTAACTCTTTTGGATTCCAAGGAGGGCACACCACTTTAAATTTTGAAAACTTTGTAATTAAACATCCCATGAGATCTTGAAGCTAGAGCCATTTTATATGCTCCAGAAGATTGTAATTTCCTTTAATGCCTATAGGATTGTGCATATTTTTTAGCGTCGAGTCATATCTAGATTGTAATTATTCATTTATTGTAGTAAGCCTAGCAGTATGATTCTTTAATTGTGATATGAAAGCACTAGAATAGTTTTGAGGGAAGGATCGAGAAGCCCCTTCATGTATAATCAATGTAATTTATGCCCACAAGAGGTTGTTGGAAAAATAAGTTGAAAGTTGATGAATGTTGTTGAAATCCTTGTAAATATTTGCTGAAGGATCATAGAAGAGGATAATTGCTTTCAATCTATGAGATTTCTTATATTTGAGAAACTGGGTAAATATTATGTTATTTATCTCTATGTTTGTGTTTGTGTGCATCTAAATGGTTGGTCAAATGAATCCTTAATGTTAATTCAAGTTTTGATTTTTTATTTTCTGATATCTTGGTACAAGGAGTGCACAGTACCCACACAAGCAGTGTGGAGGCCGAACTGTCTACAGGTTCAAATAGCTCAGGAGAGATAGCGTAAGTTTACACAGAGCAAGCGCAAGGAGTGAGCCTATACTCACAGGGGTATAAAATCTCAGAGGGGAGACCAATGCAAAGAGTGCGCAGAGTCAACACTTCATTAAGTATTGATAAATATCATAGGAGAGATAGTGCAAGGAGTGTGCAGGTGACTTATTTTAATTCCCTAGTGTTGAATTAAAAATCTTCTTTGGGCTCAACATGGTGTTTAACACCTTCAATCCTCCACACAAACCTTTGTGATATGGTTCGAGTCGAAGACAGTGGAGGGGGTCATAGTTACTATGGCCTCTTCCCTTGAAAGAGTCTTAATAAGATTCCTTCAAAGGGTTTTTATCTAACTATGTAAAGACTTATCAAGCATTAGAGAGTATCAGGTAACAAGGTTAAGTCAGTTGGAAACAATCCAGGTCAGTTCAGGGTTGTCGCATTCAGTTGGGTCAATGATTCCATGGACAGTTGAGGGATAGTAAGGCCAAATGGATATCAAAGTGATGAGTCTCCCTACCCTAATATCATATGTTGGGTATAAGTATAACAACCATGAACATCACTATGTCCATCAACATCTTAAATGGTATCCAAACAAGCTCATTACGGCCTTACTTGGCTTGTCATCAGACCATGTTATTTTCCCCTCATGGGAGGCCTTCCTGGGGTAAATTTTGAGTTTTGAAACCATCCCACATGATAATTCCTCATTTCAATACTGTTCAGTTCATATTTGATGAGCTAAGCATGCAGTTTGTGAAAATTTTACCGTTGGCCCCTTTCACCTGTCAGTAGGTGGGTATCATGGGGGTGGGGTCCTTTTGCAAAGAATAAAATGAATGCAGGCCCATTTTTTGGAAATAAAACTTTTCCATACGATATGGGTCAGTAAAATATTTCCAATGATATATTATGAGCATGATTATGAGTCTGTATGACCACCCTACAGAGGATGCAAAGTTCACATCACCCGAATGGCCAAAACCAACATTTGTGACTTCCTGGTCTGCTTTTGTTCATATTTCTATTTTAAAAAGAAAAAAAAAACTAAGGATGGTGTATTTTATTGCAATACCTTTCCAACAGTATATCACGTACTTGGTTTTGACCCCCGGTTCATGAGAACGAGCCTTCACAAGTTCATGACCAGTTTTGGACACTAGATTGGTTGCAATGGTTCTTGGTTAAAAAATTGTTGTTAAGGGGTTTTAAATTGGAGATTCATTGATTCCATGATGTAGTGCAATGATATAAATTTCCAACGACTCCTAATTTTCCTCATTCAGACCTCAGAAGGCCCGATTAGATTTGTCACAAGTTATTCAACTATTTCAGGCAAAGGGGGCCAACCTTATTGGATAGCGGGGTTTTATGATAGATAAAAAAGTCATTAATGACCCTAACACACAAATATATGGAAATGTCATCGAAGTAATCATCGATAAATTTCCAATGGTACTTCATTTTCCTTGATTGGATATCATATGGTGATGTGGCTCCTTTCGCAAGATTGGTTGTCATGTGGGCCCACCAATAGTCAAGGACTTTATGTTGTAACTGTTCCAGACCTAAATTGAGGGGTGAAATGGTACCATGTCATATTGGTGACCACATATTCTTGATGGTCTCATCAATACCTTTTCAACGATGTGCCCTATGTCTAATTCCAACCCCATCTCATCTGGAAACATTTTTTGGCTAAGTCAACAAGGTCATGGTCAAAAGTCAAAGTCAAAGTCTCACTTTGACTTGGCACAATTTTTGAGAAATATTAAAAAATAGTTGAAAAATAAAAAAATCAGAAAAAACTTGAAAATCAAGGACACAACATGCATCCCTCATGCAAAAAATTAGAAATTTATTTTTTTTTGAAAAAATAAAAAATAGAAAAACCCCCTCTCCCCTCTCTCAAGTCATTTTGGCATTTTGGCCAAGGGGAGAGGTGGCTCTGCAACTGAGGTCTTCAATGGTAGATGAAGGGTTCCATACATAAGCTTCAAATGTTCCATGCAAGCAGGCCAAGCCATACTCCATCCCCAAGAACATGGTATAGGTAGCCATACCTCTTATACTTTCTCAACCTGTGATTTTTTTCTCAAAAATGTGAAATTTGCTTATGGTTGTGGTGATTTTCTTAATGGTTCAGAATTGAATATTGATGGGTTCAGTTAATCTGTTGGTTCATAAATTAGTGTATTGGTTTTTTTTCTTTCCTAGAGATTTTATTGGGAAAATCTGAAAGGGAGAGGGGAATCGAACCCCTCTTGGGCACCAAGCCCAAGCCTCCAAGGCTCCCTTAAATATTTATAAAATTCTAAGTTTCGCTGAATATTCTGTCCAGTGCATGGCCATTTGCAGGTCCTCGGCTTTGAACCCCAACCTCCTCCCTTTTTCCCCACTGAAAATTCCTATAAACTGCCAAAAAATAAAAAAAGGAGGGGAGGGGGTTTGAACCCAAGACCTTCCATCCCTTTTTCTAAAGTTAAAAAACCCACTTGAAACAAAAAAAATAATTTTAGAGTTTTGTTGGTCGACCACCTATCCACCACCAGGGCACCACCACCAGCTCTCGGCCTCCTCCACGGGCTCCCTCTGTGTAGAACACCAACCCTCCACCCTCCTCCATCCTCACCACCTCCCTCCACACCAACAAACACCTCCACCATACCCTGCCCATTGATTCCACTTCCCCTCCGTGCACATCCTCTGTCATACTCCTCCTCCGCGTGCACGACCTCCCAACACTTCCTTCCACCTCCACCAATACCCTTTCCCTCCTCCTCTCTACTCCTCACGTGAAACAACCTCTTCACACCTCCCACCACTCCATGCTCCTCTCCCCGCGCGCTGCCAACCCCCCTTCCATCTTCATTCCTCCACAGTCTGTACCTCCTCCTCTGCACGCACACTCCATTCCCCATTCCCTCCTCCTCTCCTCCACGTGGATCCTCCCTTCTCCCATATCCATACCTCTTCTCATCCATGGCCTCCCATCATCAGTCCACCACCGTTGACAACCAATTACCAGAGTTGTGTTTTTTTTCAATTTTTTAATTTAATTTTTAATTTTTAAGATATAGTTTGATTTTTAAATTTAAAATTTAATTTTTATTTTCGTTTTAAGTTTTATGTTATATTAAATTTTAATTTTAATTACATACATACATACATACATACATACATACATACATACATACATACATACATACATACATACATACATACATACATACATACATACATACATACATACATACATACATACATA
>JZKD02S1162515.1:122163-135304 GCA_000966675.3 Picea glauca | reverse complement strand
TTATACATTCATTTGATACAAGTTGAATTTCAGAGAGAAGAAGAAGTAAAAGAAGGCCGGATTTCAAGGGAGGATGAAGTCTTTTGGTGATGTGTTCTAAGGTATGTTATTTTCACGTCATCTTACCATTTTTGATATAAATTTTTTTCTAGAACGATTCAGATGGTGAAATAGATATGGTATTGAGAAGACATATCAAGGTACATCTGGTAAAAATTTCAGCTCTTGATTCGCTATAATTATGGAGATACACTCTGTGAAATATAGAGTTTGTGACCAGTCCTGAAACTAGTAAACAAACAGGTGTTTTGGGTAAAACAGTCATAACGTTTTCATACAAACTCCAAATGCAGTGCAACTACTTCCATTGGAAATAGTACGGACTTTAGTTTCTTGTGTGCAAGTTTCAGAATCAGATGTTAAATATTGAGCGTGGGGCATGCTGTACAAGTTGGGTCTTATGAACAGACCAGAATTGGATAAAGTTTTATTATCTCTCATATATTCTTGAGTGCAAGGAAGGGGAAAGGATAGAGAGTTAAAATCGCTCTTGATATTAGAGGATTGTATCTTCCTCTTGTAGTTTTATCCCTCCCTTTACATTTGGAAGCTGTAGCTACCTTTGGAAGTCATTACTTCCCCTGAACAAAAACTATTGATTATTTATCATATATTGTGCATGGTGTATTGTGGTGTATTGGTGTAACTCTTATACTATTGTTCATTGCTCATTGGATATAATTGAATGGTTTAAGTATAAGTTGAAAAAGGTTTTTAAATTGTACTTGATACTGATTCACCCCCCTCTCAGTATCAACAAGGTTGTCCTCTCCCTTTCATGCATAAGTGTTTTTCTTTTAATGCAAGTGTGTTTTTCCTTATTTTATATAAAAGTGTGTTTTTATTTATGCAAATTTAGTTTTATTTATGATGAGATCCTATGTGCGAACTGATAACCTGGTGACAACAGGGTCCTAGTAACGCAAGGAGTTCGAGTTTTCTTAGTTTTAAAATTCAAATATGTGATGATAAATCATTTTTGGGGTGTTGTAAGAATCCTCGAGTACTAATTTGTGTTGCAAGGTAGGGATCATCAACCAACTAGAGTAATTCAAGGATGGTCAAGAACTTGAAGAATGTTCCTCCAAGAAATTTCTCACATTCTAGCAGCAACTAGGATATCTACCTCCTAGGAAGAGCATATCTTGACATCATAAATAATTTATTTGTCTCTCCACAATAATATTTAAGGTCACTTCGGACTCCTATTGTCAATTTGTTGAGGAGACTAAAGAATCATGAATAGAATTAAATGGAGAGCAACCATTGGAGCTTTAGATTCAGGAGTTCTTAGCATGCCTCTCAGCAGATCCTCTATGTAATCCAAATACCAATCATCTTGAAGAATATAATATGCATAGCATGGAAAAGGAGGACATGTTGTGTGACCTAAAAAAAGAAGGGAAACACGAATATCATGATCCTATTGAAAGATGGTTCCAATTAGTTATTAGCTCACACTACTCTTTTACTTTTCATTATTGTTTGATCTTATCATCAAAGAAGTTGGTCCTTCATACTCTGGTATGCATTAAAATTTATCTTTTAAACTTGAGTATGAATATATTTATAACCCTGTTATGCACATGGCTTCACTGGAATTATTCTTATACTTGAAGTAAATTTTCTTTTGTTCAATTAGAGTAGGATATTAAATAAAGAAATAAATGATGCATATAAGTGCAATGCAACCTATCTTTCATACTTTTCATAAATCAGAATGTCAAAAGTTAACAAAGAAATCCATTTAAGATCTGTTTTTCCTCTAGTAGATTTATTTCTAAAATTTATGACAATTTTGTTTGGAATTTTATGAGAATGTAATATCCTTATTCTCTGAATACACACATAATATTGGAAGGGTATTTAAAAATAATAGAACACATAATTTTCAACGAATGAAAACACTTAAGGGAGTACTCCATGACCCATTTCCTCAAATTTCTTCTTTTTCCTTAAGTTATTAAAAAAAGGTGCATTCATGCTTTATCATTACCTATCTATTTTAAGACCACTATTTCACAAAGATGATCGATTAAGTGATCTTTTTAATAGAAATTGAAAATGAATGTTAATTATAGACTATTTTATTCATAGATAATATTTTTTTGGTCAAATAAATCATGAATAATGTATGCATTGTTCAAGTTTTGACTTTTTCCCCGAATTTTCTATTTCTAAGCATGAATAAAAATCTAGTTTTAATTAGTTCTATTGGTTTGTTTTTAGCAGTTGTTCGCAACCCTCTCAACAACCCTCCTTATTTTTTTATCATCTCACATTGTGTGCATGAGGTAATGCAAAACCTCAGGCATGGGGGAGTGGTTGTTGGGACCTTCATATTATTTTCAACTTTTGTTAGCAAGTGCAAATCAACATGTTTAGTGTTGGAGTTTGATAGTCATTTCCAAAATTATGGCACTGTTCTGTTCCAGTACTGTAGAATTGTCGTTCTGGTATTGTTTTGTTCTGGTAATGTAGAATTTTTGTTTAGGTACTAATCTGTTCCGGTACTATCCTGTTTTGGTACTACAAAATCTTGTTCTCATACTATCTTGTTCCAGTACTATCTGTTCCGTGTTAGGGTCCTAACCTGCACATAGGTAGAACAATACATTCAGATGTAATAAAGGTCAATATTAATAAGTCCTTTCAATAAAATAGAATAAGGCAGATGTAAGAAGACCTAATATAAGCTTCCACTTCTAGAAGGATCTTCCTCTAGATGCTTCTTTTTAGTATAAATAGGAGTCGAGGGTATGAGAACCGTAGCTTGGATATTATTGTAATAGAGCTCTGCTCAACTGGAGGTTGTCCCCCTTGAAGAGGCCCGTGAACATTTCTTTCAGATTCAAAGTGCTACTTTTGTTGTTATTCTTATATCATTTCAGTGTTATTGTGGTGAATGTTCTGGTTATATTAATGTTATTATGCCATTACTAGCATTTTATTTCAGTTCTGCATACATTTTATATCTGGTATATTACATTCTGGCACTGCAGAAACCTACTCTGTTACTTATCTAGTACTGATTCCAAAGTGATATGATCTTTGTCCTGTGCTTAACATTGTTTTGACTTTAGGTAATTGGAGGTATGAGCTAATATTTTCATGTTCTTTCTATCAAGGATCATTTAATGCTTATGTTGAATTGTTCCTTACTCTCATATACATCTTCCTCCTACATTGTTACACTCACCCTAAATGAATCATCCTTTCTATCCTTTAAGGAGATATTTTCACATTTATCTCTATATGATAATGGGTTCACCTGTCTTATTACCTCATAATTATGAAAAAGTGATTAATAATTGACATATCCATTGAAAATTGGCGACACCATTATGCCTAACACTAACCTAGTTGATTCAACAAGTTCTTATCCAAGTTTATATTTACAAATTTATCTTGGGAGGTATTGATGAAAACCTCATGTGGTGGACCGCCCTTGCAAAACATCAATGAACTTTCATGAGAACCCTAATAGGATTAACTAGAGGGACCTCTTAGTCATTATCCGAGATGTTCCATTATACATTGAATAGCTGATATTTAAGGCTAATGTGGATGATGTCACCCTTGGGATAATTGCAAGCAATTAATTATGTTCCTAATAACTCTAAACCACTCTCGTACCACCTTCCTTCCTTATACTCTAAAGATGTCAATGAAAATTATACAACATTCTAAATCTTTTGAGTAATACAATAAAAAGGAAGTATCATAAAGTACAAGTAAAACCATTGAGGTACTAAACAAGCCTGCTATAAGTGGGGCCATGCTTGTATGGTACTAAGGTAAACTCATCGAGGTACTAAACAAGCCTGTTGGAAGTGGGGCTATGCCAGGTAAAGGGAGTTGAAAAACATAAATTGGCACACCTAAAACTAAAAAAAAAACCTTGGGTCTAATTCTAAAGCAATCTTTATCAAATCAATGCTAGGATATGATCTTTATATCTCTTGGATGATTTTCTTAAGAACCTTCAAGTATCCACTTTAGGTTTTTATATTTAAAATAAATAGGTTTGCATGAAAGTGGGACCCTCAGTATATGTAATTCAACCTACCTAAGAAAGAAGAGCTTCATATTTATAAACATGGATTAGAGACGAGATAATCATCTTGGGATTTATTCTTTTATGTGTTCCTCTCTTCAAATGAGATCTAAACTATGCTTATATCACTTTTATTTTAAAGGTAATCTAGCCAGGGGGGTCTATTAGTCAAATTCATTATGAAAACTCTTGGCCACTATCCTATAATCATATTAGAGTCACATCCAACCCTTTCTTCTAATTATTATCCAAAACAGATTGGATAAGACTTAATGTCAAATCACTAATAGATCTAATCTATTACTCATGACTTCACTTTGCCATCATAACTACTTTTCCATGTGTAAGAAGTGTGAAGCATAGGATAGGAAGTTTATATTGTATGGCAGGTTACTTAAAAGAGAACTTAAGAATTTGAAAAAGGGTGGAAAGTCAGGGAATTATTGATCGAGTGAGTAGTACCATCAATTAATCAGGTGGATATTGGTGTCCACCCACCTTTTCCAACTTGCTCAAAACATTTTTCTCACAATTTTGGCAATTTACTAATTTTAGCAGTTTTTAACTTTCTGGACCATTTTGAGGGCCTAAATGAAGGTTTTTTGAGATCGATATTCTCAATCAAATTTGAAGGCTTTTATTGATCCCCAAAAATGAATCTCCTTGATGATACCATTCCAATGAGCTATCTTGCGCCCGAAACAAATATCGTATGCCAAAGTTACGCCCCCAGGAAGATGATACACCAAACTACCCAAAACGGGGTCCACAAAACTATTGGCTTTTCATCTTCTCACAAATGCAAATAGCCATGACATCTCTTCATAGAGATAAGTTTCCACCATTCTAGTGAGTCTTTCACTCTATATTTTATAGTCTTTGTACATTTTTGCTCATTAATAGAAAATTGTGTATTACCGTATATATGTGTTTATGGTTGCATCTTTGATACATTTTTATTATAATATTGGATATCTGAGATATCTCTATACATTTATTTATTATATATCCACTCTCATTTTGTGCCAAAAATAATCTGTATTAGTGGTATCAGAGCAGGTTTCTCTTGATCATTTTCTTTTTCAGTGCATGTCCCCAACGAAGTCCAAGTATAACAAGTTGGGTCTAGAGTTTGTCTCTCTTGAAGAAAATCGCTCTTGCACGCCCAAGAAACTCTCCATGGCAGAAGAAAAGATAAATGATGGAGCAGATGATTCTATCAATTTGTTTCTTGAGAAATATCTCACATGACAGAGGGACGAAATGATGGAGAATTTTTCCCACATCCTTCAACACCTACCGATAGAAATAGGCACATCTTCATCAAATAACCACTTTGGAAGCACCTTTCCTTTCAAGGTACAGGTTAATTTTGATATTCCTTTATTTGAAGGTTAGATAGATGTAGATTACCTAGGCAAATGGTTAAATCTTCTAGAAGGTTATTTCTCTATTCATCATTTTTCCGACAGGGAAAAGATCACCTTCGCACTCCTTAAATCTTTCCCCATGTCAAACATTGGTGGGAAACTTACTAGGAGAAAAGTTCCACAGAAGAGTATGGTATATATGTTGTCGATCCCACTTGGGTTTTGTTTGTGGATGCAGTAAAGGAACAATATTATCTTATTGGAAACTATGAGGACTAGTATATGAGATGGATCACGCTACAATAAGAGAGGGGCCAAGTAGTTCCATATTTCACCAATACCTTCCATACCTTGCGCACCAAGATGGGTATCAAATATTTCGAATGAAATTTGGTTATTAAATACCATGGGGCTCTACACAGATACATCCAAACTGAAATGGAGTTTTTGGACATCTCATCACTCGTTGCTTCTTATTGATATGTTGTTAAAATGGAGTAGATGTTTAAGCACCAGAACAAATAGGAGTTCGGATATGGAAATACACAACAACCAAAGTATGATAAAGAATTCATTAACAAACAATCTCCTAAAAACCATTCCAAGCCACAGGAAAAGAAGGGTCATGGGAAGAAGAAGAAGGAACTAGAAAATGGTGTGATTTCCACAAAATCCCCTAGCACAACACCGATGAATGTTTCTCAAAACAGTCTTTGGTGGCAGAAATCAAAGATAAGGAGATGAACCCTAATTCATAATCTGATTCATAAAATACTGACAGAAGACAAATCATCGACGTAGACCCCACTCCTATTGTCACAAACACAACAATTCAACTAGAAGAACCAACAGATCATGAAGAGGGGGAGCGTCTTTTTCATTCAAAGATGTGGGTGAAGGGGACTCCACTGCATCTTATTGTTGATAACGAAATCTAGAAGAACCTCATCTTAGCAGAGGTCATCAAACAGTTGGGATTGTCGACAACACTACACCCACAACCATACAACATTGGGTGGCTTTTCCAGGGACAATATCTCCATGTCAACAACAATTTTGATTGTCATATGACATCCAAACCTTCAAGGATGAGGTATTATGTGATGTTTCCTTGCTAGATGTCTATGATGTTCTCTTGGGCCAACCATATATGTGGAAGCGTCATGCTATCTATGAGTCTCAACCTCGTAGTATCATTGTTACTCTGGGGGTCATCTCTACAGGATACCATAGGTGGTTCTGACTACTGTCCCACCTAAATAGTGTAGCAAGGTAGTATCTCATACTACAAAATTTAGCTTCTTCATAATCTGTTCAAAAGGTGAACAAAAGGATACTGTAACCACTACATCCTTGGCCCAAGCACCTTCTATCCAACAAAAGCAGGTCGACAAGACTATAGAAAAATGCAAAGATTCCTTCTGCACAAAGACATCTCATGTAGCCATATTGGTTAAAAAGTTCCAACCCTTCCATCCATAGGTTCCTGAAAACCTTCAAAAATCTAAGCAACTCAACTTCTCCAACAAGGAAAGTAGCTCATCAAGATGCAGATTCGAGAAAATATTTTCCCTCTCCCTAGAAATTCAATGGAGACCATTGCTTCCTAAGGATGGAGGATTTATCCGGGTGGATATTGGTGACCATCCACCTTTTCTAACTTTTTCAAAACACTTTTCTAGCAATTATGGCAATTTACTATTTTTAGCAGTTTTTAACTTCTAAGGCCATTTTGAGGGCCTAAATGAAGCTTTTTTGGGATCACGCTTCTTAATGATAGCCGAAGGCTTTGATTGATCTCTCAAAATGAATTTCCTTGACGATAAATTTCCAAGGAGATATTGTGCACCCCAAACGGAGATTTTATGCCAAAGTTACGCCCCCGAGAAGTTGATACACCAAACTACCCAAAACAAGGTCCACAAAAATGTTGGCTTTTCATCTTCTGGGGTTAGGGTTTTGGATTTTATTTATTATAAAAATTCCTTTGGATCCTCATTGTAAAATAATCTTCTCACAGATACAGTTATCTGTCACATATCTTCTTAGAGATAAGCTTCCACAATTCTAGTGAATCTTTCACTCTGTATTTTACAATCTTTGTACATTTTCGTTCATTAATAAAAAATTGTGTATTACTATATATCTGTGTTTATGGTTGCATATATGATACATCTATTTTAGAATATTGGATATCTGAGATATCTTTGTACATTTATTTATTATATCTCCACTCTCATTTCATGCTGAAAATAATCTGGATCAATCAATTTTGAAATTTTGAAGATCATTGTTGCATGAGGACTTTCAATGGATAAGGCATGGGGGAAATGTTCAACCTCTTTTTTGTCACCTCCAATTGACTTACATTTTCCCATATGAGGTAACTTATGTTTAATCATGATTTATGATGATTTATTAATGATTTGGGTTGAATATTCGATGTTTTAAACTCTCTAATTACTTTGAATGATCTAAGAAGAACATATGAAAACAACTCCTATTTATCTGGTACTTGTTTTGGAATTCATCCAATACTCAGCTCGTCCGGTACCAATTCTGCACTCATCCAGTACTAGCATCAACAATCGTCTCGTACCATATATAGTTCGAAATTTTGGAAAGCTTCTTGAGGAAAATTAGGGTAATGGGTTATGTCCATAGAGATGTCTACATGCATATATATGATTCAAAATTTACCCAGATCACACGTGTCGACCTCTATCTCAGAAGGAATAATTCTGCAAAAAATTAGCCAAAATCTCAAACTGCCAACTTGCACCTCAATTTTTGTGCAGATGGTATCAGATCTATCAATTCTACAATATGGGTTTTCTCTAGAATGTGGAAAAACTAGGTAATCTGTGGGCACATTTCCAAAATTTGAATGTTTTTAGAAGATATGGGTGGATATCTAACTCGAATCTACCCAAATTTATGAAAAACCTAGATTTTTGGGATTTATCCTAAAATTGTAAAAATTGTTTTCTGAGTTTTGGGATTTGGTTTCATCCATTCCTCCATGGATTTTATGTATAAAAAATACCTCATAGGTCTTGTTAGCATCGTTATTTTTGTATTTAGAGTCATTCCTAGATGAGTCATAGTTTGTGTGTCAACGCTTGTAAGGTCAGTGACCAAATAAAAAATGTTTCTAAATCATCAAGTAATGGGTCTGACCATAAGAGTCGGGAAAGGGTGTAGTGATTAGTCATGTGCGATTTTTAAAGATCCATTTCCGTAAATATCGAGTCATGTAAAAAAAGGGGAATTTAGGTACCAAAGTTGTGTCAAGTTGTTGGGATAAAGTTCACCTCAAAAGATATGATGAAAATCATTACCTAATCATGAAGTCAGAAAGGTGTAAAATCACGGCACTCCTATCATTTGTACTTTTCCACTCCAATCATTTGTACATTGCACACTTCAAAAGTGTACCCATCACACGATTTTTCTACACAAATCTTCAACCTTCTTTCAAACTTCTCGTCACCAAGGATTTATCGTCATTTTCCATGATTTCATTCCTTATTTGTTCAAGCATAAATATTGGTCACCCTTCATTATTCTCTATCACTTTCGAAATTTGTGCGTTGTCCATAGTTTTTTCTGCAAGCTTTGGATCCCTCTGTTGTGTAAAATTTGTTTTCCATTGGTCATATTGTAAGTCTATTAATTTGATCCTACTGCGTCTCCTCCATTGTTTTCAGTCATTTCTTAAAGTCTTTTGGTGCTCGCTGCAAACTAGAGTTTTGGATGAATTATTTCTTCTCGTTGTTATCCTTCTTCCTTTGGAATTTCCTCATGTCGTGGCGAATTTTCTTTCTGTGCCAAAATTTTCCGTCTCGTTCCAACTATCCCAATGATTTTCTACCGTGCCTAGTTTGCCTCCTGTGCCTATTTTCCATTTTGCTTTACTGCCGCCCCGATTTTTCCACTGTGCTGTAATTTTCCATCAGAAATCTCTACCATGTCAAGTCTCCCGTTGTTTTTTTCTACCGTGTCGAGTTTCCCCACTACGCTGACCTTCTGTCCTGCTTTATTGTCCCACCAAGAATTTTTGTGCCTGATTTTGTTTGCCGAGAAAATTTTTCTGTTGCTTACTTTTCTTGGAGTCTCTGCAAAGTTTTTCATTCTTATTTTTCATGCAGAGAGTGCATTACAATTCATTATTGCACACATTAAATTGTTATATACCAACATCATGGTAGTTTCCCAAGGCATAAGAAATAAGATGAGAAGAGGTAGGGCCATGAGGTTTGAACCTCAGGATCTGAGTTGATATATGAAGACCCAATGATTGGGGTGTCTTTCTAACAAGCCGAATGTATGTGTTTCTATGAAAATATCAAAGGATATAATGTGAAGTTGGACAAGTAGTTTTCCCTCAATTTTAGTGGGGTTAGTGCGGAAATTGCAGAAATCACTTTTTGAGTGATGGAGGAAACGTTGTCAACTGTGATGGAGATCCCTTCGCGTGGAGAAAAATGGTTTAGGGCATGCATTTAGACATTTTTTGTTATAAGTACTTCATCAAGCCCGAATGTCTAAATTAGAAAATTGGAGCCGACATTCCAAGCCAATACCTCTTGGAGCCATTCAAGAAAATTCTAAAGGTAATCAGAAGATATTTCACCTGTGAAGGAAGGTTCGATAAGGTGTATCCATATCACATCAAGTTACTTATGCACTTCATAGGGGAAAATATTTTGAATCTATCTTTCTTCTTGTATCAAAGTTTGGGAAAGATGGAAAACAACGTCCAGGCCAAGGATGACCAACCGAGGAATAATGTATCCCATTTTTCATTAATCAAGCTATTAGTGGTTGAAGAATTGAGAGATTTGAACAAGGACTTGGATTCTTTTCAAATTTTGGCTAACATTCCCAGAGACCCCAAAGGAGACATTCCTCTATATGCAGAGGAAACATCACTTCATAGTGCAAAAGAAAGAAAGGAAGATGTTATGGGAAAAAGAAAAGGAAGAGAAATAGAACACTCATCGTCCCATCAACCGACATCCCAAAATAAAGGAAGGTCAAGGTTGAATAATAAAACTGAGGAGATCCAAGCTCCAAGTAAACTGCGCAACAATTTTTTTGCCAAAAGATTTCCCATGTGCATCGTTCAACTAGAGCCTTTTGAAGGTGCAAGCAAGGGAATTGAAGAAGGGAAGGGGAAGTAAGGTGATGAAAATGTAAATGTTCAGGAGTTTTTTCAGCAACTGAAGCAAGTGAAACACGTTATTTCCCAGCTTTATCAAGAAAGTAGAGAATTGAGAATACAACTAGAAGAAAGGACTGTTGAAACACCAACGTCTTAGAGTTGAGCAGGTCAATTAACCCCTACCTCACACACAACGAGAGGAGGGAATGTAAGTTGGCTTAAAAAAAGACTTAGAGAGGCACAAGATGTAATTATTGAGCTTTGGGAGGAAAAAAGGGTGTCAGAAGAAAAAATCACAAAGCATTTCAAAGAGTGTAGACCAGCCATTGATAATGCATGTGCAACTCTTTCAAGTGCTCAATCAAAAATGAAAATAAACATGGTTTTTTTGAGACAGGTGAAGACTTTGAACAAACAAAACTAGTCTTTAAGAGAAACAATCATAGGCTTAAGGTTGAAGGCGAAGCCGGAGGCATGAGTAAGACAACCCATTTTTTTTTGTTTTTGGATCGTGGCATGGAATCTTTCTCCATACATATCCTACTTTTTTACGTTAACAAGAAGTCTGACACATCACTAGCGTAATGAATATTCATTGTGCATACATTGTAAACTTACCTAGTGAGAAGGGTAGGTATAAATGAAATGCATTCCAGTTTTGAAAGAGATGCATGTCCCCCAACCATTGTTGCTACCTGGAGTTGCACAAGTGACTGGAAACAGACACATGCTACACCAACTCGCCACTTTCATGTTACATCTAGTGATTACAAAGCAACAACCAGAGTCTATTATACAAAGGTGACAAAGTTTCCAGCAGTACACATAATTACTGGGACACCCCTTGAAAGAAAGCATTGATTTACCACAACCTGATGGATGAATCTTTCTCATGACCAAATGATTGAAATGAATATGTCGGTTATGTTATGATTGGGTGTAGTCGGTTTTCTATTTTTAGTAAAATTTGTTGAAAAGGTTGTCTAGGGGGGAACTAACCGAATCCCATATTCTAGGGGAAATTAGTTCGAGCATAGGATCCCAGGAGGGCGTTAGTTTTCTATATATTTGATCTTTTTGATGTAATCTGGGTTGTGTTGGTAGCCAATCATTTTTTTAATTGCTCTTAAAAAATGCTGCCTACACGCCTTGTCTCATTAATGACAAATCATCGTCGCTTTGTGCTTCTAGGCATTTGTTTCATTTTTGCGACAATTGCAATTTGGTCTCAATTTAATTTTCACAACTGTAAGTGTGAAAATACCTCTTTCATCGTTTGGACTATAGTCGTCTTTTATCGATTTCTCCAAAAGACACTTCACCATTGGTTTATCACATGACTGCTAAAGGTTTTCTTGAAATTTATCCTTGAGAATTATCTTACCTTGATTGCGCATTTGGATATGTTTGATTGCTAAGCCTTTGGGCATTAAAATTTATTGGTTTTAATCTGATCTTATGAAAGTTGTAATGGATTTGGTCTTATTGCTTTTATCCTTATTGCTATGGACTTTTCACTTAGTTATTATATGACAAATTTTGGATCATTATGTTCTAAAGACTTTATAATGCAAACATTCCGATATGCAAAGGATACATTGGTAAGTTGATGAAGTCAATTCAAGAGATAGAAATGGTTTGAAGGCGCATGGATTAATCATATTGGACTTTACAAATTAGTGTTTGGTATATTGTTTGGTAACTTGATAATGCGTTGAAATGATTCATAATTCCAAACTTTGTATTGGCATTGATTTATTTTACAACCTTGTTGTTGAACGATTCATTGACACGATACACGATGGATATGGTGTTGGATCGAGTTCTACACTTGGTGTGAGTATAACACATGGTATTGGTTCTTCTCTGGTTGACTGGCACGTTAATATGATTACACACCTATTTGCTGGCCGATACGCATGGTATAAACGATTATGTTTTGATAACATTGTACTCAGTCAATTAATACAATGCGTGGCGGTGGTAATCCCACCACCTTCGCACGCATGCAGTTAATTCCGGTCTATTCGAGCTTTGAAGCCATCAAACCTATCGTTTTTCAACTCTGTGCATAGTTTCATTCACTGTAAACCCTACCATGTACAGAGGTTATGGCTCCTGTCATAAGGGCCGAGCCTAACGGGTGCCAAGCACTGTTGACATTCAGTGGTGCATGTAGCAACCTGGAACAATACAGGTGGCTTGCTTTCATAAGGAAGTTTGATGGGTATGACCTCACAGTGGCTCGGCAATTTGCATTATCGTTCGATGGCTGCCGAGCCAAAGTGGGAGATGTCCATCTTGAAATTAATGAAGAATTTCTCAGCCTGGCCACTAGCTTGCCTACCAAAGGACAAAAATGGTCGAAGAGATGCAAGGTAAATGATGTCCCGTGGACATTACTGTTCCAATCTCGCACAGTGAGCTCATGCGACAGAGGATTACCTGCAAAGATGTTGAAACCCCGCTGGTATGATCTCTTGATGA
>JZKD02S1162515.1:69751-98739 GCA_000966675.3 Picea glauca | reverse complement strand
GCCGTGGCTAGCCCCGACCCCCGGTTCTATTGCATTCACAGGACCACGATTTATATACGCGCACGCGGGGGATTTGTAACATTGTACCGAGTTCTATTGTATAACACATACAATTCGCGCGGTGGTTTAAACCATAAACAAAGCCACGGTTCCATGGTTTATTCTATATGACCACGATGCATTGTTTGGCGAGCGCGCATTTCAAACGGGTATTCAAATATTAAACCCACGGTTTTAATGGTACAACATGTGACCATTTGTTTTATATACTCGGAGGTATTTCTTTTAACATGGTTACATGCGGTGGCATATGACCATTGTAAATGGCACACGGTTATGTTATATGTAACCATTTTATGCCTCGGTTAACCATGCGCGCAGATTTATATTACAACCCAAAGTTTGTATTACCATATGTATAATATGGTGTGCGTGTTGTATTTGCGCGGTATTTTAAATTTGGGTTTCAAATGGTGAACCATGCGCCCAACACACGTCGATTCTGGGATTAACCATGTAACGGAGGCCACATTTGCGCTGGGACGTGGCCATATGGCCCCCCATGCGCCCAACACCTCTGATTCGGGGGGCTTGATTCCCGTTAAACCATTCGACAATTTGGCACCATTTTCGGAACGCACGTGGAGGCTGGGTTTTGGAGGCGAAAACGCTGAGAAGCCAGGTTCATTTTTCCCACAGGTGCAATATGGCGAGCCTGTAACAGAGCTTGGAAAAAGGAAAAATGGCAGCAAGCATAACTTGATGAGTTTTTGACCAAATCAGGTGCCGTAAACGCCCAGCTAGGGGTTTTTGGACGTTCTTAGTCCATTGGTGAGGTTTTCAAAGGAATTTGAAGATCCCATTTGCAGTTTTTTCACATTTGAAGTTTGAGGAAGCTTCAGGAGCCTTAAAGCCTTCATTGTTTGAGGCATTGCTGAGATGAGCATATATCCATTTTCTGAGACTGAATAGTCATTTATAACTGTTTATTATGCTCTGAACACATTGGGATAGGTTTCAGATCCATTGGAGGACTTCTGCAGGTATTTTTTCTCCATTGAAGCTCAGGGAAGCTTGGAGGCCACTTGTAGAAGAGGTCATTGTTGGATGAGCCATTGTCCATTTGCAGAGTTTTTATAGTCAAATTTGGAGTTTGTATGTATTCTGAATCCAATGGTACAGTCTGTAAATCCATTGGAGTTGAGAAGAAGCTTGTAAAGAGCATTTGACAAACTAATCCCAAAGAGCCAAGTCCATTGAAGGAGGCTTAAGGAGACGTAGCCCAGAGAGGGGTGAACTCCTTTATCATCTTGGTATTGTTGTGAGTTTGCTGTGTTATTTGCTGCACTTTTTTATGGCTGTGTATTGATTTATAACACATGATTAACCTTTTAAAAGAACATTCCTCACACATGCACATTACAAAGAAGAAGCATAAACTTAACACATAAACCAGTTTGCACATTTTTAACACATGAAGCAAGGTCCTGTTAAGATTTATTTTATGAGGTAGAGGGTGCTTGCATAGCATAACAAGTCAGCCTTCTATTTTCAGATCACCTAAGGAGAGTGCAAGGAATTCCCAGGGAAGTAACCATTAGAGAAATTTCAGCATTGCATCTGAAGAAATGTTACAGAAAAGGATGTCAAATATTTGCAGCACATATGAAAGAGACACCTAAAGATAAGATGCCAAATTTGGAAGATTATGAAGTCCTGGAAGAATTTCAAGATGTGTTCAAGGAGGTACCAAGACTACCCCCAAAGATAGATATTGATTTCTCTATAAATTTAATGCCTGGAGCAACTCCAATGTCAAAGACTCCTTACATAATGAGTACACCAGAGCTGAAGGAGTTGCAAATGTAGCTTGAATAAATTCTAAAGAAGGGGTATATACGTCCAAGTGTGTCACCTTGGGGTGCCCCAGTCTTGTTCGTGAAGAAGAAATATGGAACATTAAGATTTTTCAGTGGTTTCAAACTGTTGAATCGAGTGACTGTAAAGAACAAGTATCCTCTGCCAAGGATTGATGATCTCTTTGATCAATTGAAGGATGCCAAGATATTTTCAAAGATAGATATCAGGTCAGGATACCATCAAGTAAGGATTAAAGAGGAAGATATCAGCAATACCACCTTCAGGACAAGGTATGGTCATTATGAGTTCACAGTGGTTCCATTTGGGTTGTCAAATGCACCAGTTGTTTTCATGTGCTTAATGAATGGTGTTTTCCGAGAATATTTAGACAAGTTTGTCATTGTATTTTTGGATGACATTCTTATATATTCTAAGTCAGAGGAAGAGCATGAACATCATTTGAGGATGGTGTTGCAAGTATTAAGGGATCATCAGTTGTATGCCAAGTTGAGCAAGTTCTCATTTTATCAAAAGCAAATTCATTATTTGGGGCATATCATTTCAAAGCATGGGATAGAAGTGGATCGCGAGAAGATAGAAGCCATTAGAGAATGGTCAGTGCCAAAGAATGTGACAGAGGTCAGATCATTCATGGGCCTTGTAGGCTACTATAGGAGATTTATTGAAGGATTCTCAAAGATTGCACACCCAATCACTTCCTTGCAAAGAAAGGGTGTGAAGTTTTAGTGGACATTGGATTGTGAAAAGAGTTTCCAACACTTGAAACAATTGTTAACAAGTGCTCCAATAATAAGGATTGCAGACCCAAATGAAGACTTCATTATATGAATAGATGCATGTAAAGAATGAATTGGTGGAGTCCTCAGTAAAAATGGGTTTGTTATATGTTACGAATCAAGGAAGTTGAAGGAGCATGAAAGAAACTATGCCACTCATGATTTGGAGTTGGAAGCCATAGTGCATGCCTTGAGGAAATGGAGACACTACCTCATGGGAAAAAGGTTTGAGCTGAGAATAGACCATAATGGTCTGAAATATTTATATGATCATCCAACTCTAAATGCTAGGCAAATCACATGGTTATAATTTCTAACTGAATATGACTTTGATATAATACATATCAAGGGGAAAGAGAAAAAAGTGGTTGATGCACTCAGAAGAAGAATGCATGAATTGCATGATATAACCATTAGCATGTACCAATCAGATTTGAAAGACAAAATTATAGAGGCTCCTAAATCATATTTTCAATACAAGGAATTAGTGGCAAAATTACAGCAAGGTAATTTGCAAAAGAAAATTGAAGAATACAAGCTAGATAATGATGAAATTTTCATGCACAAGGGTGGAATTTATATACCAAATTCTCACGAATTGAAAAATCTGATATTGAGAGAAATGCATAATGTACCTTATGTTGGGCACCTAGGATATCATAAAACTATTGCAGTTGTCAAGAGCCAATATTATTGGCTAGGATTGAAGAAAGAGGTTGTTGATTTTATTTCCAAATGTTTGGAATGTCAAAAGGTAAAGGTTTAGCATAGACACCCAACTGGTTTGCTACAACCATTACCAAACTTCCCAGAACAAAAAATCAACATGATTATATCATGGTAGTGGTGGATGAGATTACTAAAGCTTCCCATTTTATTCCAATTAAGCTCACTCACAAGGAAGTGAACATTGTTGATGTTTATATGAGGGAAATTGATAGATTACATGGCATACCCAAGAAAATTGTGTCTAACAAAGATCCAAAATTTACCTCAAAATTTTGGAAAGGATTATTTAATGGATTTGGAACAAATTTGAATTGTAGTACAGCTTATCATCCAAAATCAGATGGAAAAATAGAGAGGGTGAATCAAGTGATTGAAGATATGTTGAGGATGTATGTGATGGATAAACCATCAAAATGGGAAGACTACCTACACTTGGTAGAGTTTGATTATAAAGTGGGTACCAAGCATATCTAAAGAAGAGCCCATTTGAGGCACTTTATGGAAGAAAGTGCAACACACCAGTAAGTTGGGATAACCCAATAGAAAGAGCAGTGGTTGGGCAAGATTTGCTCAGGGAAATGGAGGAGAAAATGATAAAAATAAAACAAAATTTAAAGGTTTCCCAAGACAAGCAGAATATTTATGTTGATAAGGGAAAAATTCACAGGGAATTTAAAGTGGGTGATCATGTATTCTTGAAAGTGAAGGCCAATAGAAGTTCCCTGAAATTGGGAAATTGTTCAAAGTTGGTAGCTCGCTATTGTGGGTCGTTTGAAATCCTAAAGAGGATTGGTCCACATGCTTATATGATTTCATTGCCTGCATCTATGTCTGTTCATAATGTATTCCATGTATCATTACTCAAGAAATATATACCTGATGCTAATCATGTTATTGATTGGAATGTGATTCAAGTGGAGAAAGAAGGCACTTTTCAAGTGCATTCAGTAAACATTCTGGACCGGAAAATCAAACAGCTCTGGAATCGAGCCATTGGGCTTGTAAAGGTCCAATGGACCTAGTACAGTCCTGAGGATGCTATTTAGGAGCATGAGGATGCAATGCGGGTAGAATACCCACATCGTTTTGAGGATTTTTGAAACTTGGTTGTATATGGGTACATGATGCACTGAGGACAATGCATAAGTAAGGGGAGG
Organism: Picea glauca; assembly: GCA_000966675.3. Taxonomy (NCBI): domain Eukaryota; kingdom Viridiplantae; phylum Streptophyta; class Pinopsida; order Pinales; family Pinaceae; genus Picea; species Picea glauca. The sequence continues at coordinate 94,196 of JZKD02S1162515.1, read as the reverse complement.
GGATTGCAATATCCCTCGGACGAACCCAATTGTAAATGTAAATGAAAATGTACTTAATATGGTGAGTTGTTTGATATCAATTTTTTATGCACATTTCATGGCTTAGTGCACTCATTTATTGTGCAGTAAAATGATGTAGTGTGCACATTCTAGGATACTGTACACAACATATTAAGTGTGTGTGATATTGAGGCCCGAGAGCCTTTATGTATATGTTGTCTTTTATAGGCTGGTGAGCCAGTTATTATAATATAGGATGATTATGTTCTGAATTAGGTCGGAGAGCCTAGATGTTAAAGGCCAGTGCTCCTTTTTTTGTATATGCCTCATGATAAATATACTATACATCGTTGTGCGCAAACCAACCACGATAAAAGAAATGGGGGACTAAACTCCACTAGTTAGGGAAAGGGAGGGGATAATCTAGGGATCTTAAGCCAAAAATGAATATTGTATTAATATTTCCTAAATAAAAAGTATGGATAATTATTTTATCCTAACTTCAAAAGTTGGGGACAAGTGGGCCAAAGTAGATCCCAACATGACAAGTGTCAAATTGGGGACATGCATACATATTGTTGCGAATTAGTTCATTTCCAATCATCTTTTCCATCATTCTTCCATCATCCAGTCAATCATCCATGAGCCTATACACACCCATTGAGTTATACTTTGCATCTTCATGACTGTATATGAACCTGTATCCATAGCCATTCTTTGTTTGGGTCACTGGTTAGCTTGGGAGCTGGACTGAAGAAGCGAGTTGTTAGGCCCGTGGGATATTGAAGAGGCGAGTTTTCAAGCCCGTGAGAAATTTCTCTCTGGGTGAGAGAATTGTTGGGAATTGATTTCCTAAGGGTGTTGAACTGCAGCTACAGTGCTCTGAGACTTCCTATCTGACAAGTTGTTGAAGCCCAGAAAGGAAGTGGGGTAGACAAAGGACTGTTGAGCAGAGAAGGGGCACACTTCCGGGGATGGGAAAGGCATGTGGGGAATGAGGGACTATAGTTTGTTAATTTGAGTTGGCACCTAAGACAGAGTCTTTCATGTTGTCTATGAGCCTTTATCCTGGTTAGGAATCCCTTTACCCGGGTGGATTTTAGTCCCATCTCGGGAGTCACTCATTGTTGAGAGTGATGAACAGTGTGGTCTAAGGCTGGGTGGTTCGTGGAAGGTTTGCACGTAGTTGGTGACATTATTACCAAGATAAGTTCCAATTGTGTGATAAATTTGCATGATGCATTGTTATTTACGTGCTTATTTTTATGGGTTATCATATGTTCGGTTATAACTGTGTTTATTTTTATGGGTATTACCTGTATATGCTTCATGTATATGTTTACTATTATTTTAGTGTAAACCCATCTATTTACATATGTATTTGTATGTTTGTGTTTTATATATAATGTTTCTGCAAGAGTTCAGTGTGTATGTATTTTAATTGCATGCAGTTCAAAAAATTTATGTGGCATAGCTCAGTTGGATATTGGGTATGTTACAGTATGTTCCACAAAGAGAACATAAGAGTTCTCTAGCATAGCGTGGCCCAGCATGGATGGCCTAGGATGTTACAACAAACTAGTTCTTTCAATTCTTCTCTAGTTTCCTTATGAAACTGTACAATTTTTTAAGTTGCAACCCTATGGAAATCAATTTTCGATTTCCATATTTTAGACACTTTCTTGTTTTTCATGTTGACTTTCTCTATTAACAGTTCTTTTGAAATTTCTATTGTAGGTAGCATGATGAAGTGTTATATGTTATTCTTCAAATATTTATGGTTCTTGGGTGACTAGAGCTTCAGTGTTTTCTTGGGTTTCTAGAATTTGTTGTTCTGATAATCTTGGTTCTTTGATAACTTCATCTACATGCATTGCTTGGGGGATTTCTTCAATTTCAGGTATTTCTAGTCTCGTTTTCTGGGTCTCTCTCTTTCTTTTAGAAGAGGTATGCAAAACATGGGATGTTTCAATATTTTTCTTCTTAGGTTCTCTATCACAACCATCATCTGAGTTTCAGATAGGTGTTTTCATTTTTTCTAGATTGCCACTCCTTCGTTTTGTTTTAGCTAGGGTACTTCTCTATGAAACAATAGGATATTTGGTGTTTTTGTTTGTTTCTTCTCTTCCATTTTTTCAATAACACTCATTAGTGCTAGATAAATCTTCAATATCATTCAAGAATTCATCAACTAGTGTCTCGGGGAGGTTTTGATTTCCTCCCCCCCTCCTTCCTTAAACTTTTCAAACTTAGTGAAATACAAAGAATATGCCACTAGGGACATGTGTGTAGTAAATAGATCATTAGGTTTGAAACCCTCAACACATTCATCTTCTTTCAGTACAAGTTAGTCAAATTGTCCTGCAAATTCATCCAAATGAGAGATATGATTTACAATAACTTCTCCAACTCTCCAAGGAAATGTGCTAAACTAGTTTTTTTTCTTTTTTGATTAAATAAGTGTGCCCAACACTTGTACCGCATGCATACTTCTATAAAAAAATGTTTTTTGGATACATAGAAAGGGACAAAAAAGGGTATCTCTTGGTAATCAAGTAATATTATAACACGAAAATCCTCTATGGTCTCAAAAGTTCCCTTTTATAAGAGAAAGGAGGTAGCCTCAAGTGACAGTATTGATGTGTTAGGACAAAATAATATTTTTTTAAATTCAGAAATAAAATTGTTATGGACTAGGCACAAATGATATAGAGCCCTGTGTCTCCATAATGTTGGATAGAAAACAAAGACTTCCTCTACCTTGAAGTTGACACTCCTTTTCCCTGACAAGTCTTTGAAGATGTGGCAATAGGACATGGAAAATATCAAATAAGATGTCATGTAGAATTTGTGGCTTCTTTTCAAACCACCTAGTTGAAATGAAATTTCATTGGAAATAAGGTGGCCCTAGTCAGTCAAGGCATCTCCAAGAACAATGAAGTGGATAATATAAACAATAATTTTTGACATAGAGGCCATGGATTCCAATACAATTATACAGGAAAACAACTAGGAACAATTCTTATAATGGTACTTTAAGGAACATACCTCAATCTTAGTGGTATTGGCGTTAGTTTTTGGGTATCCCAAATACTTTTCAGGGAGCTCTTATCCTCCTTTGTGTTCATTGAGAAATTAACTAGCTTTTTCACCCTTCAACTACATAATGGGTTTTGGGAGTCGTAAAATTCTTGTGAAAATTGGATTCAATGAGAAAGGTTGATTCCCTTGAACTTGAATTATTATTCTTTCTATATCAAATTTGATTGCACACCAGAGAACTAGCTCTTTGAAATATGTCACCTCAAGAACACAACCAGACAGCGCTATGCCTAAGCTCCAAACTTGGTTTGTTTTCTTCTTGCAAGGAGTGAGGTCCTTGTATTATTTATAAGTCTGTGACCACTAGAATGTATGGTCTTCATATCTGAGAGTATTTAGTGCATATCCACAATACAACTCTTTTCTCCTACTTGAAATAATTTACATTGTTTTCTATTCTTACCAACCTGTGGTGCTACTATCAATATAACCCTTTTACAACATGGCATATTAATCCTTTATTTAATTTACCATGTATTTCCTTGATCATTAACCACAATAGATATTATTTTGAATATTGTTTTTTGCATGGTAATATTTAGAATTTATTACAAAGTTTTACGAAATCTTCTCCACTTTAATAACAATATTATATTCGCACAAGTGGTGGATGACATGGTGAGGGGAAATAAATGTGATCGGTAAATGGTGATGTGATGGTGTGGCATATGGATAATGGTTAAGTGTGGAAGTGTGAAAAGGAGAATGGAGAATGCAATATGGTGGATGCAGGATTGGGGGATCTGGGACAAAAGGCATTGTAAATGAAACATGTGAAAGGGGAGGACTCCCACATCCACAATGAAAAAATAGATTAAGTATGATAAGAGGACATTATGCAGGTTGTGAAAGAGAAATGGAAGATTTTAAGAACACGTGACTGCGGGTTGTAGGACATGAGCATGAGGAAAAGAAGTAAGTGGAGGATATGGGTGTCCCATATCCATATTCAATGAAACAGGTAAGTATGAAAAAGGGAAAGGGTGCAATTTGGATGAAGTGGATATAGAGTAGTCATTTTGAGTGTTGTGTGATTATGGGGAATGGGACATGGGAATTTGGGGGATAGGAATGGGTTGGTATCCCGTAATGGGACTCCTACATTTCTTAAAAATGAATAAGTGTCAGTATTGCAAGAGAATAAAAAATGACTAAGTAAATTTATGTGGGCTTGTAGGTCTACAGACCCAAGGATTTGTTAATGGCATGATCCACAATTGGCATTTGAAAGAGGAAAAGGGCCAAGTAAATAAGATAGGAGGAGGAAGGGAAAGAAAGGGAAAAATACTAAGCATGGACATGTATGCACTAACGTTGATCAACGAATGTAGATCAACAATATCCCAAAGTTCCCCTAGACCTGTCAAAGAACATGTTAGTTTATTCTTTTCCTTTGTTGGTATTTTTAGAAGGCATAAGAATTCACATCTTGTTCATAAAAGGATCCATGTTCATAAAATTTCCCAAATATATAATATTAGATGTGGTTGGCCTTGAAATTATGTCTACCAAATTATTATTTTTTCCCTTCTTATATCTTATAACTAGATGAAATTGTTGAGAAAAAACCATCCACTTGTAATGTCTAGTTTTGAAGCCTACTATGGTTCTAGAAACATTGAAGTGTCTGGCAATCAGTGTGGATAATTGTTTCCTTTCCCACGAGATAGTGCTTCCATTTATTAAAAACTTGAACCATGGCATACAATTCCTTACCATAGGTAGGGTATTTTAGAACTTCCCCATGAAACATTTTAGAATGATAGAATATTGACTTATCTGCTTGCATCAAAACAAATCCCATATCATACCCACTTGCATGTATATCCACTTTGGAAGGCTTCTACAAGTTATGTAATGCGTGAACTAGTGCTTTATTGGCCTTTCATTTTATCTTATTGAAATCTTTCTACTGATTCTTTGACCACTAGAATCTCTTAGTGTTGGTTTTTATGGTGTGGAGTGGTGCAAATACTATTCAAAATAATTCTATGAAATTTCATAGATACTGAACCACCCTAAGAAAGACCATGATTTAATTGACATTATTAAGAATTTCCACTTCATGATGGCTTCCATACTTATAGGATATATCTTGAGTCCCCCTCCACCAATCATGTAACCCAAATACACCAATGACTCCTTAGAAAAGTCACATTTCTTGAGGTTTTCTAGTAATTAATGATTTTTTTGAGTCTGCAACACCTACATGAGGTGTGATATGTCCTCTTATCAAGTATATATAAAAAACAATATGTCATCCAAATACATTGTTATAAATGAATCTAGATAAGGATGTGATACCTCATTCATCAATAACATAAATGTAGTTGGTGCATTACATAAACCAAAAGGAATGGCCATTATTTCATACAAACCTTGCCTTGTCTTGAAGGTATTATCTGAGGTGTATTATTGTTTAATGCATACCTACTGGTATATTGATTTAATATCCAACTTTGTGAAGACTTTGGTATGTTGCAACTAGTCTAACAAATCATTAATCATGGGTAGAGGGGACTGATTCTTGAGTGTGATCTTGTTTAAAGATATCTTGTCAATACACGTTGGCCAAGTCCCATCCTTATTGGGTAATATTATTGTAGGTGACCTACAATGTGAAGTTCTTGGTTGAATAAATATTTTCTCCAGAATATGTTGCAACTATTTCTTCACTTCGTCTACTTCCAAAATATATTGTCTATGCAACCCAATATTTGGTAATGGGGAGTTAGACAACAATTGTACCTCTTGCACCACTTACCTCTTGGGTGGTATCCATTTAGGCTCCTAGAATACTCCTCTATACACCTACAACAACTCATGCAATTCTCTTTGGTACATCCCTCTATGGATGCCTTTACTCTCATTGATTAATCAACCAATTGATTCTCTTTCAAGAAAATAAATACATACTTATTAGAATTGATCAACTTTTTGACTTGGTTGGCACCTACCAAGAGGTATTCAATTTAACTTTGTGTGAAATGATGATGAAATGATTCCCATCCTTGATCAAGAGGCACTGATTTTCTCTCCTGATGAATATTGCAACCCTAATATACATGTAAGGTATTCCAAACACTACACCACACATGGAAAGGGGTACTATATCTGACTCCAATTCATCAATAAAATATGCACTTGTGGAAAAATTGATTTTACATTGTTTAGTGACTTTAATATCTACATCATTATTCACCCATCCCAAAGGATATAGGCTTGGATGATCATGAACATACATCCCAATCTTGCTGACCAAACCATGTTCTCTGAGGTTGACCTATGAACTAGAATCGAATAGGCAATCTACCTTGATTGTTTCGACATGAATCTTAATATGGAATATTTATTCATCTCCTTATCTTCCTTATGTTGAATTATAATCTGATTCACCTCCTTCAACACTGAAATTCAAACAATATTCCCATCCACATATAAGATGATCTCTACTTGGTTTTCCAAATCCTTTCCTAGTAGGTTCTTCATCTTGGAATCCTTCTTACAATTATTTGGATTCAACTATTGATGTAGCTTCCAACACTTACTTTGATGTCACCATCAATATAGAAATGGTTGCAATGGTTGTTTGAATCCCTTCGCTAATATGTAGTGGATGCCATCTTCTTGTATTTTCCTTTCCACTTCTTCATTATCTTGGAAGCATCTTGGTGGTATTTCTATTTATAAACACTTGGTTTTCCTTTCTTATGGTATATGCTATCCAAGTATTGTGGTTTTACATAGGCCTTATCAAAGGTCCTGGGTTTGAAGAGAATCAGATGCTTTCAAAAATGATTGTGTAGGCCACCTAGAGACTTGAGGCATACATATAGGTTATTGGGAGAGATAAACAACATGATCACCATCTTCCTGAATTTGGTGGTGTACTCTTGCACACTCTAACCTTGCCTCTTCCTGAGGTTATTTCAATAGATCCACTAGTTCTTTCTAACATACTCAATATGATAGAATTGGGACTTGATTATGGTTTTAAAATCATCCCACTTAGTTACATGTGAATCACCCTCAAACCTAAGTTTCTTCATGTGACTTTCCCACCAAGTTTAAGTAAGGAAAATGAAACTATATACTCTTAATCTATGTTATGGACACTAAAATACACTTCTAATTATTGCAACCAATGATTCAACTTAATAGCATTGATCCCCCTTCATAAGGTTTGATTTCCACTTTTTCGTCCATTTTAAATAGACATTGTGAAAATGTGATGTCACTAGAACCTGGTTTTTCTTTGCGAGGATATTTTCTTGACTCATTTAATAGGTCATCACTATCTCTCAATTTCTCATCAGATCCAACTTCTTATATAGAGCCACTAACCACCCGAAAAATGTTCATTTTTTTTTTCTAGAGCCGCCATGAGGAGGGTCATGTTGTAAGACACACCAAAAACGTTTTATTCCAACCTTGAAAGTCTCTCTTCCACTTCATCCAGAGGATTGTCACAAACATACTCATATACAATGGCTAGGGTTTTGTGAATCTTCAAAAATACCCAAAAGAAAATTTCTATGATATCAATATGATATGTAAATTGTCATGGATATTCCACTAGAAAAATTAGTCCAAAATATATTGTATTACATTTAAATCTTTTATTATGTAGGTTTATTTCCTTATATATCATATGTGTTGGCATAGCTTATCGCTCAAATTTATGAAAATAATTGCAATACGAAAATGAAAAAATAAGAAAATGAACGCACTATCCACATAAATGAACATAAGATGTATCTTGGGAAACATGATGCAAAACAAAATTTATCTTGAAGGTGAGTCATATGCTCTCTTCTCTTTTCTTTAGTTAATAAAATCAAGTACAAAGAAATGCACATTCACTATAGATTTTCCTTTGACACTATGGCCTGAATAAATGTTATAGAATCTCTTATCTCCTCTGTTATGCTCTCAAAATACCACTCCTATATTATTTTCTCAACTATGGAACACTTATAATGCTAAAGAATGGAACCCCCTCTCTTCCTAGTGGCCCAATGACTAACATATCCTGATAGTCATAAAAGGTTAGGGTTTTTACATCCTCAACCCTCAATTGGTGATAAGGTTCTGACCTTCTATAATATTCTTGAAATTCAACACATGGCTAACCCTACATGTCTGAATAATGGCGGTTGGTGTAGCATCCACTCATACCATGGTGGTCAACAAGGTAGGTCAACTTGTGGGAGACATAATTTTTTCATATTGAGGTTATTTTTACATCGTTGGAAAGGTATCCATGTGTAGAATAACATTAATGGGATGGAATCTATGATCACAAAAAAAGACCCTAAAAATGGTATTTGATGTCTCAAATGGATCTAGAAGGTTCGAGACCTCAAATCTCTAAACTAGGACATGACATTAAAATTGGCCCTACAATCCAATTCCTCCAATTTTTCCACCCAAAAGGTACCAAGATAGATGGCAAAATAATAATTCTCCATTGCAGATCAATTTGAAATGAGTTTTGTAACTTGAAATGATGTAAGTGTGCATGTGCTTGTATTGTCTACTTAGACATCAATATCCCATTGATTGGTCCAAGTTGAACAACCTAGTTGTAGGTATATTCTCCCTTTTAGTTGTAAGGCATGTTCTTCATGTAGAAAATTTGTAGTGAAATGGATTATGTGTCACATGTAGTGAATCCCTCTCATACCATAGTTCAAATGATGTAAATGAGAATATTTTTGTAAATCCTACTTAGGAATACATACCCCATTGATTGGTCCAATATGCAAATCCTAATTATAGGTAGAAAGTATTCCCCATGTTAGTTGTTAGATGTGTTATTCATGCATGCAGCTTGTAGTGTGATGGCTTATGTAATCACATGTAGTGAATCCATTTCATGGAGAGAGAGAGGATGTGATATCAAGTTATGGAATAAACCATTATGGTAGGGACAAGTGATCTAGATTGATGAGAGGAATGAAATTAAACACTAGATTTATAATATTAACATAGAGATACATTGAACAATAACAGAGATCCAGTAAAAACTAACTTCTATTAAATAAAAAAAATGTTGAAAACTATAAAATGAAGACTGAAAACAAACTTGCTAGAATGGTGGCAGCTTATCTCTGAGAAGAGACATGACGACTATGCTCATTCACAAGAATATGAGTACAATGAGGATCTGAAGGAATTTTTACAATAAACATGAATTCCAAAACCCTATAAATCCAAAAACCTAACCCTAGGAGATGAAGTGCCAAAATTCATGTGGGCCCCATTGGGGCAAGTTAGAACATCAACTTCCCGGGGTTGTAACTTTTGCATACGATCTCAATTTAGTGAACACAATAACTCGTTGGAAAGGAATTGATGAGGATATTCATTCAGGGGGATCAATGAGATAATTTGAATATTATTGAGGTGTGTTATCATAAAAAAGCATCGTTTAGGCCCTCAAAATGGCCCCAGAAGTTCAAGAACCGAAAAACTACTAAAAATCGTAAGTTTCCAATAAACTATTTTGAGCCACTTGGACAAGGTGGGTGGCCATAGAGATCCTCCTAGATCAATCCTACCCCATTAGGTGTTAGAATATGAAGGATGTGTGCTTTTTTTACCATTGACAATACCCTTTTCACCCAACCATAGGCCGAAGCCACCCTCCGAGCACCTTAACCTTGACAGAGAATCATTCTGGAAGAAAAACCTAGGCTAGATAGCCATACAAAGGGTAGCGCACCTTTCCCCAAGGATAGCGCATCAACAAGAGATTATCAGATAGTCCAAACCCTATCCAAGAGATAGTCCAAGCCAAAATGTAATTGCTAGTTGCAGCAGCTGCACCAGCAGCTCTCCTCCAAACCTGCGCACAAGACTACAACTGCACTGCACAGAACTAGCTCTCTGCAACTGTTTAGATGTGTCAAATGAGAGACTATCACCCTGTATTTATAGTGGTTCTGGCAGACTTACTAGGGCCGACTTCTCCTTCTGAGTACCTGTCTGTTTAGTATATATTAATTCTTATGGCTGACTTCTTCTCTTGAAGGCTAATAACCTAATACATATTACCTTCTTGAGCCGAAAAGCCTTCTAGGGTTATTAGCCAACTCATTAGGGTTTCTCTTGCTTCCTAGAGTCTTCTTTTCTCATCAGGTTTACACATGGAGGTAAATACCTCCCGTAACTACCATAATATGAACACTCACTCCTAGCTAGGGAGGTATTACAGGTAATGGTCTTGAGCACAAAACATACCATTCACCCGATAGCATCAACATAGTTATATGGACTAGATCATGACTAGATCATGAGCACCATCATCATCATCAACTGCATCTTTTCTCAAAACCATACTCTACATGAGTAATCAGACATGACATTCACTCCACAGAGTGATGTGAGAGCCATTCTTCTAATATAGAAGATTAAATTCTCTGAACCATTTTCCGTCTGGAAAATCTTTGTTCATCATTCATCTGGCTAATGATTATCTCCAATAAACTATTGATAGTCTTCAAGGCAATCAGAAAAAAAATAAAACACAATTGTGTCTATCCATAGTAGTACAAAACTACAATCTAGTGGTACACTGCCACACCAAGTAGAAAACAAGTACTTGATCAGTAATGTATAGTCATGAACAGTGGAACACATCCACCATAGTAGTATACATCTATTGTCATACAATATTCATAACAATCACCTAATATCAACCTGCACAGAAACAATGTTATGATATAAAATGAATCATCTAGGCCAATCTTTCAGTCACGTCTATGAGATATGAAATAATATCTGCCCTCAGAGTAGAACAGTGAGATATTTGGACTATTCTTCTCAAGCAAGGAAGAATAATTGTCCTGTCTTCTAAACCTAGACCATTCCCCACCCTGGGCCATTCTTCCTACACTAATCAAAGTGCACCCTAGAGAGAATGTATAAACCCTAAGGAATGTTTGTCCCTAATTGTTGAGCCTAGACCATTCCCCACCCTAGGTCATTCCTCCTACACTAATCAAAGTGTGCCTTGGAGAGAATGTATAAACCCTAAGGAATGACTATCCAAACCAGTTCCTCTATTAACCACAAGAGGAAAAGATTGTCCTACATCAACCTCCAAAATGGACCTCATGTTAACCACAATGAGAAATCGTTGTTCGGCGAGGCAGGCCAGTCTTCTTGAGTAACCCTCAAGAAGAGAGCCTTCCCTAGACCACTCCCCATGTTAACCACAATGGGAAGTCATTGTCTATGATACATCAGCAATCTAGACCATTTCCCATGTTAACCACAATGGGAAATCATTGTTCGTCATAAATCTCAATCCGCTTTCCGAACAAGAAAGCATCTGTCCAAGAAGGAATATTTTTCAATCTTGAAAATAAATGTTCTCAATAATATTTTCAGTGCTTCCTCCCAACCTGGGAGTCATCTCTTCCTTTTTCAATAAGGAAGTCGTCTCCATGAGCTCCATCTTGAGTACGTAAACGCTTTCATCTTGGATAGAAGCTTTGCCAAAATGTCTTCTTATCTGCTCATCTGTGGAGGTATGTATTGGAGAATCACTTTCTCCTTTCTGGACTTCATCACGGATAATGTAATGCTTGATTTCAAATGTACTTTAGTCTGGAACACTGATTTTCTGTGAAGGCTTCATGTAGCTCTAAACAATAGAGTATATTTGACCAGAAATTCAAACTTCACGTCTTGGCTTTCTGAGAGTACCAGGAGATGCGTTGGGCTAGGGCACACTGATATATCTGTAGATTAGTTCAATTCCTTCACTTAAGGGGCCTCAACAAGAGGATTAGGGTTTCTACAACCACACTAACCCTAGATGCATTGTCTTGGAATCTTCTCCTGCTAGTAACCCTAGCGACAGTTCCTCAGCGAGCTCAATATCTTAGTGGCTATGCTTCCTTCCAGCATTTAGACTGAATGAAGGAGGTGTGGGCCCATAACCTGTTAGAATATGAACGATGTGTGCTCTTTTTACCATTGAAAATATCCTTGTCACCCAACCATAGGCTGAATCCACCGTGCGAGCACCATAACCTTGATAGAGAATCATTATGGAAGCAAACCCTATGCTAGATAGCCATACAAAGGGTAGCGCACCTTTCCCCAAGGATAATGCATCAACAAGAGATGATCAGATAGTCAAAAACCTAGCCAAGAGATAATCCAAGCCAAAACGTAACTGCTAGTTGCAATAGCTGCACCAGCAACTCTCCTCCAAACCTGCGCACAAGACTACAATTGCACTGTGCAGAAATGGCTCTCTGTAATTGTTTAGATGTGTCAAATGAGAGACTAGTGCCCTGTATTTATAGTGGTTCTAGAAGACTTACTGGGCCCAACTTCTCCTTCTGGGTACCTGTCTGTTCCATATATATTAATTATTCTGGCCTACTTCTTCTCTTGAAGGCTAATAACCTAATACATATTATCTTCTTGAGTTGAAAAGTCTTCTAGGGTTATTAGCCAACTCATTAGTGTTTCTCTTGCTTCCCAGAGTCTTCTATTCTCGTTAGGTTTACACATGGAGGTAAATACCTCCCGCAACTACCATAATATCAACATTAGGAAGTAATGGTATCCATTGCATTGAGTGCCCCCATAAGATGAGGAAATTTCTGTTGAATTTGGCCCCGAGTGAGTCACTTGACTTAGTGGAGGAGCTACTCTACTTTGACAACCCGATAAAGTTGGATCCTTTGTTGGAGAGTTCCATTGACCCATGTGTCCATGATATGATTAGTGGATTCTTGTTCCATGCATTTAGGGTTGATCTATGTTGGTATGAACTATTGTGCTATCTCCGAGGTGTCCAATAATGGTGGAAAATAAGGCCGAAGGAGGTCCACATTGAACATTGGGTGGAAGCCAAGGAAGGGGAAAGGTTAATATCAACATAATTTTCACCCACAATCTTGGGGATGGTGAAGGGTCCATAACTGAGTTAACAAAGATTTTGATGAGTTCTTGTAAGGCGTTATTTCTACAAGTGCAACTAAAATTTGTCTCCCATATGAAATTGGTGTGGCACCAGATGTTGATCATGGCATTCCTTGTACTTGGCATTAGACTTCTATGAAATATATTGAACCTATTGGTGGACATGTTGGTTCCACTCAATGAACCAGGTGGATTTGTTAGCTCCACTTGGAGAATGCAACGAGTCTACCTGGGTGGCCGTAAGGGGTAGTATAAAATCCATAGGACCCAATGGTTGAAATCCCAACCCTACCTAAAAGGGGTTGTGTCTAGTGAGCTATGTATGGATATGTTGTATTTGTGTTGAATATACGGAAGACACTCATCCTAGGTGCGAGGGTGCTTGGAATTGTACATGCACAGGATGTGCATGATCATTTGGTTTACGACCTCATTTTGGCCATCTGTCTGGGGGTGGAAGGTAGTGGACTTGGTGAGATTGGTGTTCAACAGTGACTAGAGGCTTGACCAGAATGTACTGAGGAACCAACTATTCTTATATGATATAATGGTTTGTGGGATCCCAAATATTATCCGAACTTGTCCAAATAAGAGATTTGTAGTGACCTCCATTGTGATGCTCTTTTTTCAGGTGGCCAGAATCCCCATCTTGGAAAAGTGATCAACAACCAAAACAATACACTCATTTTCCTTCTTCGTGGACGGAAGACCCGACATGTAATCCATTGAGATGGATTCCCAAGGCCTGTAAAGAGTAGGAAGGGGAGTGTATATGACTTGTTTCTTAATGGTTGGTTTGTAAATAGTGCAGGTAGTGCAGGACCGAATATACTTGTTAACATCCTGTAGAATTTCAGCCAGTAGAAATGTCGCTACAACACTACAATTGTCTTTCCCGTGCTGAAGTGTCCTGCCACCTAACTATAGTGGGATTCCTAAATCATCGTCACTTTCTCACTTCATGGAACACATAGATGGCCCATATGGCACAACGACCCATCCTAAAGATGAAAATTAGTGACAATTGTGTTTTCACCCAACATCTGGTAGGCATTAGCGAATTCAATATATGTCTCATAGAGGCGGGGCCATCTGAAGGTCTTGTGTTTGCAAGAATAGAGTATTGTGATGAGTGTCACGAATGGAGGTCATTTGAGGAAATCAAAGGCTTGGTTGGTACTTCATTTTTTATACTTGATGTTGAGGTGAAGCTGCTACAAATATGTGGATGATTTATGATGGAAGTCACTCTGCAATTTTCCATGTGTGTGCATAAACTCCAACGACTTATGATCAATGTGTATGACTATCTCTTTCCTGAGAATGTAACAACTCCACTAGCGACAAGCTTGCACAATGGATTAAATTTCTCTGTCATAAGTAGGGTACTTATGGATGACATCAAATAGTGTCTCACCATGATAGGCCATGAGGTGGATGTGGTGAGTTATAAATATGCCCACAACATAGTCTGAAGCATATGTCCTGATATCAAAGGGTTGTTACAGGTCAGGTAATGGAATCACTGGAGTGGAGCACAATCATTTCTTTAGATCATAGAATGCATTTTGTTGGGGCAGGCCCCACACAATTTTTTCCTTACCACCACCCTTGGTTATTTGGCTGATAGCCCAATGGAATATGGGATAATCCCAACATGAACCTTTAATATAAATTGGCAAGGCCTAAGAAGATCTGAAGCTCAGTGAGCGTGGTTTGGTCTGGCCAGTCACAGATGACTTGAATATTGGCTAGATCAACATAAACACCATGCACATCAACAATGTAGCCTAGGTATTGGACATTGTCCATGTTGAAGGAGCATTTTTCCAAGTTGGTATATATCTTGTGTTTCCACAAAGTGTGCGAAACCTGTTGAATATGATGCAAGTGTTTTGCCAAAGTTGTGTTGTAAATGAGGATGTCATCCAAATACACCACCATAAAAGAATTAGTGAAAGGATGAAATATATCGCTCATCATCCTCATCAATGTTGTTGGAGGATTTGTCAAACCAAAGGGCATGACCAACCATTCAAAAATACCTTCTTTTGACTTGAAGAAAATTTTCCATACATCTGTCGATTCTATTGGGACTTGGCAGTAATTATACTTCAGATCAATCTTACTGAAGTATTTGTCCCCCTTGAGTTGATCAAGGAGATCGTCTATTTGGTGAATGGGGTATCATTTCCTAACTGTGATTTTATTTAGGGCCCAGTTATCAATGTAGAGTCACCAAGTCCCATATTTCTTATGCACCAACATGATTATACTTCCACCAGGTGATGAGATGGGTAGGATGTTCCCCTTGTGGAGAATTTATTGGATCTAGCGCTTGATCTCTTCATTTTCTATAAGAGATCGGTGATAGGCTATCCCATTGGGTAGCGGTGCACCGGGGATCATATCGATGTGATACTTGACCTAACAGTGTAGAGGTACCCCAGTAGGCAATGAGAATATGTATTTGTATTATTCCATGACATTATCCTGTTTCTTCTACTGCGTGGAGAGGTCGGTCATGGAGGCTATGGATGGGGTTGCAACCTTGTTCTAACTCTGAGAGTGAATCACAAAGAAGACAAACTTATCAGTTTGAAAAATGACCTTCCTTCATAGCTTAGCAGAGATCAAGGAAATAGCACTAGGTGGGACTACCTTGGGTATCCTGTACAATTTCTTGTTCAAAGTAATAATAAAATTGAAGGCCTAGACTCATATATAGCATGACATTTCCATAAATAAGGTTTTCCTAAAAGAACATCACAAAATTCAAGGGGAGAAAGATCACATAATACCTCATCTTTGAATGGTTTGATGTCGTATGAAAGATGACACTGTTGGTTACGTGAAGATCGCTTCCTTAAAGGATCCATCTGACAATGTAGGATTGTGGGTGAAGCATTGTCGACAAGGATAGCCTATTGGTTATAGTCTTTCTCTTTAGCCATTTACCACTACAGATTGACCTCGGTTCATAACCAAGAAGCTTCCCAACAAAATCCCTTAAGACTATCGACCCCTCTAGTTACCCGGAATCCAACGCACTACACAGAATGAACTGTGCAGTCTCACCTGAGATAACTCTTATGGGTGGCTGCAATAATTAGGTGTTTGCAACCTAGGACTGAGCAAGATATGTGCTAGTATGTCGCAAACTTTATCTAGTCTATTTAACATCATGTTATAACATTTATTATACATATGCATGTAAAATATTAGATCTACTTAATCACTTCATTCATTCAACATTCATTAATTAATCATACACAAAGACACATTCATTCAATCCCACAACACAGTGTTACCATGGTTCACCCCCTCCTGGGATACGTCCACAAAGATTTGGCTCTTAGTTTTTTATTATGGTTCATAAATATATCACATTGCTCATATTTACATTCTTAAGTCCCACTCTCCTTAGTGGCTCCTTGACTCCTGTGAGGCTTACTAGATCGCAAAAGGATCCTCAGCCTGTGATCTAAACCTCAGGATCGAGTCCCTCATTCCCTCCTTACCTCACCAACTTAATGATTCATAAAGTTCTTACAATACCCTTCCTCTCTCTCCCTTGTCTGTCTCTTCCTCTTATCCTCTCGTGTCCCTCTCCTCCTCCTTTTCTCTCTTCAGTGCTACTTATTTTTATTTCTATCTCATCATCCATTACAATGTATTCCAAAAACCCTAACCCTAGTGTCATTAGGTATTCTAGGCATGCGTACGTGTTGCTTTTCTTTCCAACTGTTGCTTTCCTCTTGCATGCATTTCTTCCCAAAATATCCTTTCTTTCTGATTTAGCCTACTTCCAACAGGTTCCCAACACTAACATGTGGCTCATCCCGAGCCACCTAACCCTGGTGTGCTTTATCGATCTCTCTTAGGATCATTTGGAACTTCTCTGTGAGCTCTGTTGATTGTGTTTGGGCCTGCACAGTATTCTCCTTGAGTGTGTCCAATACCCGCACTACAATCGCGTCGCTGACCATCCTTTCACACTCTACCTAGGTTTGTGCCATATTTTTTTTGGCTTCCTCCTCCTGTACAATGACCTCTGCTACTCACTCCTGGAGCAGTTCCATTTGAGCCTGGTGCTCCTTTTTTTGTGTCTATGAAATTATGAGTTCTGCCTACAATTTCTTCATTTCCTGCACTCCTTTTATGCATTCTGCGATTGGCATTGTATTATGCATTTTCTTGAGGTCCTATATAATTGTGCTTATCCTTTCTCCTTCCTAGTCCCACTGCTGGACCTGTTGATCCTCTTCCATCTTCATATAGATTTGTGCTTCTTTTTCAAACAATCCAGTCGTCGTGTGGACTTTTCTCTCTATATCCTTTATCTGTGGTGTTGCCTCATGCTTCCTTTTCTCCTTTACATATGGTGGTGTCATAGGTGTGAGTTTCTCCCAGAGGTGATTGATCTCCTATTGGTATTGATCGATTGTCAGAACAATCTAATAAATATTTTGTCTCACCATGAGTTCATACATCTACATGTTCTTTGGGATTCTCTCATAGGATACGACCAATTTCTTCTCTAGTCTATTCGCACAATCCTTATCATATTTGGTCTCGAGCTTAGGCTATTCAAGTACCAATTATAGCTCGTCCTGATTTTCCTTTTCCTGTTGCAATTCCACTGCATCTGTGCGTGTGTGATATTCTACCTCATATGTGATGCTGACTTGTAGTTTATACAAGGCCTTGGTTGGTATTTGCATTGATATCAACTATATTTGAGCCAATTCCTTTAGGTGTGTCTACCCCACGATTTCATCAATGTGTAGCATGATGGGTGTGACATGAAATGTCGAGCTTGGCTATCTTGTCATCTAGATCTTGTCCTACTCACTTGATTTTGCTTCACCTCCTATATGTTATGTTGATGGGACCATTCCTACATTGTTGTCGGATTCCTGTGCTTCTATGAGTTGCTTGAGGAGCTATCATATGTGTTCCAGCTCTTCCTCAATTATTTCCCCTTGGTATGTAGCATTATCTAAATCCTCGACTATGCGATCCTGGATCATTTGGGGGACCATGTTTGCATCTTCCTCAATGATCATGTATTATGGGGGCATTTTGTGTGCCTCTGGCTTCTTGTGCACACCCCTAATCTGAATGACTAGCCTCTTACTCTAGCTTTGCTCCTCTAGAGTAGCACTTGATGTAGTTTCTTCTGTTGTCTCATCTTGTTTCTGTTATACCTGTGGTGCCTGTGCGTTGTCCTTCTTCCCCACCTAGGAGCCTTTCTTGGATGTCCACCCTTTTTTCTGTTGTGCCTTGGTCTAACCTATCCTTGGCTTCTTGGGCACTTTTATCTCCTCGTCATGTGTATGTTCCTGTCTTACCGCCTCCTCCTCTATCTCTGTGGGTATTTCTTGAATGACGATTGGAATTATCCAGTCATCTTCCCAATCCTTAATGGCCATCTCTATGTATGTTTGCTTGATGCAGTAGTGCAGTTGTAGCCATTTATTATCGGGATATTTCCACGCCTGGATCCACATCACATGTCTAGTGGATTTGAAGTTGGATATGCCTTGATACTGTGTGATTTCTTCCAATGTGACCCTCCAAGTGTTGGTGATGTTGTCCTATATGTCACTGAGATAGCCTTCAAATATGGCTACATTTTCCTTTCTATTCTTGGAGTCCGAAGCAGACCCCAATGATAACTACCGTGCTCTATGGCAGGGATTCGATCTAGTGGAAAAAATGAATACTTCGACACCTTCCATCCAATCAAGGCTACCAGGATGAGTAGCCATGAATAATTAAATTATGTCCTCAGATCATGCACATCCTTCCAGTTGTATAGGAACAAATTCAGTAAATAAGGGGCCCAGCTGAGTGTGGTGCCCTCTGCACATTGTGCTGCAACTGCGACAACCCCAGTCGGGACTTTCTCCTTATGGAATTTCCTGAGTAATTTACATGCCATGATTTTTGTGGCCATTCTTGTCACGACATCACTAATCTGCTTGATGATGATTCTGTGTGACCCCCTTTCGATGCCATATTTATTCTTCATTTCCTCATCCAGTACTTTCTCCTTTTTTTTGTCCTCAAGGAACTGTGCAAGATCCTCACCCCATGATGGCAGCCTTGTGATATATGTGATGAGCTCTACGTCTATTGAGATGATTTGTTCCAGCCACAGATATCCACCATGTGCAAATTCCATCAGTTGCTTGACACAGTTGTTTGCATACCAGCCCCTCCCAAAGTGTGGTAGGTCCAAAAGGCCTAGAATCCTATTTTTAGCCAGTCTTGTTGCCCACTAGACTAGTTGATTAATTGGTTCTCCAAAGGGTCCTATGCCCACATTCTATAGGTAGACTTTCTTGACGAACTCTGGGAACTTGTCGGTGATCGTCACTTCATGGTATGAGTACCTTAATTTCTCCACATGACCTAAAAAAATTGTTGTTATACGTACCCCTTCCATAATGCACAACAAGACAATGGTTGTGGTGGGTTTCCTACACGGTGACCTTGGTACCGTTTACTTTCCCTTCCACTATGGTGGCTGACTCAAGGTTCCAGCCTCCATTGTTCATTCTTCTGCATACTCCTCTAGTCATCCAGTGACATATTCCATTGTTCCCTCCTGTAGTTGTTTGTGATCTTTCTGGTGCAGTCGTTTCTTCCTAGCTTGGAGCCATCCCATTGACTCTCGAGGCATCTTCAAGGTTTTCAGGGTGCACTTGGCTTCCTACATCCTCAGCATGTTGGCCCTATCCCTCTTCTAGCACATCAAGGTCCATGCCCACTAGTTTTGTCTGTTATGTTTCCTCCACAATGGGTGTGGGGCTTCCTGGTGTTGTATCAGGCGATGAGATTTTGTCCACATTGATGACTTCTGGAGGCTGAGGTGGTTGTTTTTTGCTTCCTTGTGTAGGTGATGGTGCTCTAGAATTGCTTCAAGGTTTTCTGGAAGTTTGGCTTGGTTCTCCCTCTTTAGGTGGTGCCATGGTGGTAAATATATCATTTGTCGAGCTTACCGGTCTCTGCAACCTTTGAAACCTTAACTCTCTGCCTCGTATTCTCTATTGCTTTGTGCCTTTCCTAATTTCACAATTACCTTTCCACTCCCACGTTCTTGATTTTTCTTGGGGTCATGTGAATCTTGTCATAGAGGTTACCACTATTGTGTTTTAATTGAACTGGCAGTTCCTGCATACTTGTCATTGATTTTTCCTTGGTGTCTCCAGTTGGCGCAATTAATGCGGCATCACATCCGTCATTTATGGCATTCAATTCTAATAGTCATTGTCATTTGGTGCTTCTTTTGTCGTATCCATCTTTCATGTTGTTTCTTATCTGTAATGATTGTTGGCTTTGTCTCCATTGGGATATTATTGTCAAGTGTGCATGCTCATTCTTTTTTTCGACACACTATACTTCTATTGTTATATTTTGATGTCTGACACGATGCGACATTTTTTTTTTCAATGGCTAGGGGGTCGACTGTCCCTATACAGCTTCATTCAGCTCCCATTGATAATCCCTCTAAGGTATGTGCCTCCTAAATCCTTCAACTATACAAATCCCCCATATGTTACAGTTTTTACTTCGTATGGTCCTAACCAGTGCATTCTGAGTTTTCTCGAATGGAGAAAGGATTTACTATCATACATCAACACTAAGTCTCCTTCCTTGAAATTTTTCTATTTGATGTGTCTGTCATGCAAAGCTTTGTCCCTTGATTTCTGGAATTCTTGGTGGAACCATGTTAGAATCCTATCTTCCTCCATGATCATTAGTTGATTTATCCTCTCATGTACTATGCCTCGTTCTGTCATGTTTGTAATTTCTACTACGTGCAAACTGAGTAACAAAACTTCTAGTGGCACCACCGCTTCTTGACCATATATGATGGAGACCCCCTACCTACCTCTTCCTTGACAAGGTCTGTTGATCTCCCAGTCAAAGACCATTCAAATTCCTTTGATCCAAAATGGCTCTTTGATTCCCTGCTGGAACCTTCGACACTTTAACCACATGTCCTGTTATGGCACGTCGCATTTCACGAATTTAGGATTTTCTCATGCGAGTCACTCCTGACTCCTTTCTTCCCAAACTCTTGATCCCCAATGTTTTGATAGATGATATTTTCTCTCAATGCTATATCCTCTCTCTAGGCCCCTCTAACTATGATGATGGAAAAACCAAGTGCCAACTCTAAAGGTGTTTCGGGATTTCACATATCGGGAATCCTTGAAACCCCAAAATCTTCTCTGTGGCAGATCAACGGTCCACGCTCCTTCTTCGATATGATGGCTCATATTTAATCACAAGTTCAAGCCTCACGAGTTCTTAAACTCTGCCTTTTGACTTCTCTCATGTGCGAGTTAGTGCAACGCTGAACTCTTTCCACATATCCTTCTCGATGGACAACTAGGATCGTTTTGGATTCCAACTCCTCTGATGTATGTGGATCTCCACCACCTGTCACCCCAGATCCAATGGTTGAGAATGATTTCTCGAATTCACCTATCGTGAATTTTCTCCCTTGTTTCTTTCAAATATCTCGATATTTGATTCCATGCACACCCTATATCTGTTGCCACTTGTCCTCTGATGATGGACAGTTTCGATCTCTTCGGAACTTCGCGACTTCACAAAGTCCACTCTTCTGTACACTATTGAAGGGTTTAACCCTCGTGCACCTTCCTTCGGATCCAATAGTTGTTGGTCCATGCGCTCAGATATGATGACCTAGATATGTTTCCCCTACACTTGTTCCTCTGAGTATTTGGACATAGATTTGATGGTCCAGATCTCCCCCCTCTACAGCTAATTTAATGGTTGTCAATGCTCCTCCTCCTGAGCTTGAAATTTCTCCCTGACTTGGAAGATTTCCAACATTTCAAAGGTTTTGACCTTTAATTCCTCTGTGAGCCCAATGTCTTTGGTCTCATTTGAGTTTTGAAGACATTGTCTCTCATGATATTTGGAAATGGAAAATGACCTCAACCCTAGCACACACTTGTGCTCTGCATTCGATTTATGCATTACTCCTCTTGCTATTTCTGGACATGGAATAAGTCCACTCTAGTACACTCCTCGTGCTATCTCTTCTGAGATTTACTCACTCTAAAACCTCAATGTGTCTCAGCCTTCTGCTTCTTTCTACATTAATTTTGTATGCAAAGGTACTATTCCTCCCGAGCTTACGAACTTGAAACAATTCTCTTATATGGACACTCCTTGTGCTTGACTAGCCTTCAGATGGATGTCTTTCAACACTTTTTCTGAGTGTTGGTCGGGTGCACTCCTTGCATAGGTCTTCCTCCATATTATTTAGTAACTCTGTCTCCTTGACCTTCAACTTCTCTGACCTCAAAGTTATATGTCCCTTCTATCCCTCGAAGATATTTAAGTGCACTCTTTGTGACTTTCCACTCAAGCACTTCTTACTGATCTTGCAAAGTATTCAGTAACCCTGTGAGTGTCTTCTCCTAGACACTTCCCTTATCTATGAACTTGGAATAGAGTTCTTCTTGTGCACTCTTTGCACTCACCTGATGCCCTCCTGGCAGAGCTTCACATAATCCTCAATGACTTGGTTTTCTCTCCGTGCCCTCCTCTACACAGTCAACCATCCAAGGTGTTCAGTATCCTTGAGGATTCTCCCATGAGTTTATGATTCCTCTCATGTGCCCTCCTGGCACGTTCTTTCCTGAATTCCACAAAACTCAGATGTGCACTCTTTGCACTAGCTCACAGAGTCCTCAGCACTCTGTCATGCAACCCCTTGCATTAATCCACAAAGAACCCAGACTGAAATCGAAGAACTTTGAGACAGATAGAGAAATATATCTATCAATTCAAGATGAAATCTAACATACATCTACAACATAAAATAACACACACATAGCATTTATGAAAGACACATGAACACACAGAATCATATGTAGGAAAAACTGCTCTTTTCTCATTAACATAAATATCTGATTACAATGTGTACAAAGCTCAGACTACAACAGAGTCTTGGATATATCTCCTATCTCTCTATCTTGCTTCCGCCTCTCTCACATATAACACTTCAATCTAGATACAAATATCTTTTTATAAAAATGGGGCTCCTCAATCTCTTCTCTCCAATCTACCTACTCTCATTAATGTACAATGAATTACATTCAATGGTTGTCTAGTCTGAATCGAATCTAAATCTTATTAGCATGTCAACCATTAAAGGAGACTCTATCTAGTATCTTCACAAAGTCATTGATTTGGATCTTCCATCCTTACAAACATTTAATTACAATTTGAATTTTTAAAACGAGGGAAAAATGAGAGCATTGTCGTCTCTCCCCTCTTGAATGTGCGTTGAATGCGTTGTCTAGCTGGAGCATTGTTGATGTGAAGTGATGATCCTACATCAATATACCAATTTGAATGGTATTTTTCCTGTCAACTTCTTGAATTTGGTCTTGTATGCCCACAATACTACTGGTATCTTTAGGTCCCAATCATCCCTATTAACGTTATAGATCTTCATCAATGCGTTTTCAAGGATCTTGTTAAAGGCTTCTACTATTCTATTTGCTTGGGGATGATATGGTATACTGTTTTTATGATGGACTTCAAATTCCTTATTCATAGCCTTAATAGTACCCTTAATGAAGCAATTGCCTTGGTCACTCATCAAAATCTTTGGGCAACCAAATCTGTTGATCACTTGTTCAAACAGGAAGTGTGTTGTTATCTCTATGCTACAATATTTTACCGGTGTTGCTTCTACCCATCTTGTCAAGTATTTTATCATGATGATAATGTACCTCTCTCCTATCCTTTTTTATGGTGGGTTAATTGCTATCACAAAATCTATTTCCCATTTTTCGAATACCTATGGTCACAGGGGCATCTCATCCCTTCTATTCACTTTACCAACCCTCTGACATACATCACATTTCTGACAGTACTCTTTTGAGTCTCTGTGAATGGTCGGGCACCATAGTACTACGTACAATACCTTATGCATGGTATATTTTTCTACTTGATGTCCTCCTGCTATTCCCTCATGGGATTCTACTAAAATACTTGGTCTTTCATGTTCTAGCACACATCTTCTCATGATGAAATCTGTGCCCATTTTGTATAAATGTCGTGCAATCAGTTGATAGTCTACAACTTGGACTACCAGGTTTTTCTTCTGCACAGTGTTATATTCCTATGGCATAGTCCCTGTACTCAAGTACTAGATGTCTGCAAAGTATTCATCGACGATCTGGACTGAAAATAACTGTGCATCCAGAAAGTTGTCCTCTAGATTTGTAGGTTCCTCCCCATTCATGATCCTTAACAGGTGATCAAGTATTGCATTCATATTCCCTAGCTTGACTATTACTTTAAAATCAAATTCTTGAAACAACAATAGTCA
>JZKD02S1162515.1:30466-52832 GCA_000966675.3 Picea glauca | reverse complement strand
GTTTTGTTTTTCTTTCTCTAACTCTTTCCTCTACAGCTGTCATGCTCAGCAGGACCCAACTGGGCATGTAAGCACCTCTTATTTTCTCACCAAGGTGACGAAAAGGGTGCAACACTTTCCTTTTGTCTCTACGCTACATATTTCTAGAATATTTTGTAATACTTTGTGTTGGCGTTGGAAGTCACTCCTGGATTGCAGTAGGAGTAGAGCCTGATGCCCATCAGTTTATGTCACATTTTGTTTATAAAGGGGTGATCAAATGGAAGCAAACTCAGAACAGTGTCATTCTAACTCAGAAAACTGGGTTGGGACAACAGTGACACATGAGGTCTTGATCTAACTTAATCCAGTAATAATGATAGTGGTGAATATTTGGAGGGAAGAGAGGAGAAACACAGTCTTCTCTGGACATCCGGTCTTCCAGTAGTCTTCACAAAAGAGGAAAAGTCTCAGTTTTGAGATCCTCTCAGAGCCGAACAATATTCAAAATGAACCTAAGAAGATTACAAAACTGATAATATCAAACCTACATAATATAGCAAAGCAACACCTGACTGGATCATCCATGCCCGGGATCTTAGATTCAGAGGAAAATAGGAAAAGAAGAAGATGGCTACCATTAAGAAAGAAGTCTCAAATGTTCCTCTATAACCCGAGAACTAGAGGATGGATTAAAGACTTACAATTGGAAGTTGTGCTCTACCATCGATCCTTTCAAAAATACAAAAACTGAGTACATATACTCCTAAACATTTTCCTAGCAGAGGCGTCCTAGACTTTCAAGGCGTGGCATCTCTTCAGTCAAATATGGTTTGAAATCCTTCGTCATACGCCACCTTAACTTTTCATGGATCTTGAAAGGGGGTAGTTGAGCCATTAAATGTTGAGTTAGCGTGTGCAGACTTCTCTAGTTAGTCGAGGACTAGGCATGGCTTCTTTGGAAAAAATCTAGCACACAGGACCGTCTTGGGAAAACTACCTGCCAGATCCTCCATACCTTACAATTAATGAGTGAGGAGAGGTTTCAACCACCTCCTCCCACCTTCATTTACTCGTAGTAGGAACCAGGGTTGAGACCGAGTCGGACTAGCACCTAGAGATCGCAGCGATCCCTTCTGCAGCTAAACCTGGCTCTTTCGACCCTTTTGCACAACTCTTTCTATTTCCCCAAGTGACCATGGTTCGTGACCCTGTGCTTATCCTCAATGGATCTTTCGACATTTTGGGTTTCGGGGTTTTGAAATGCAATGGAAGAGCAAAACTCCTTACCTTTGGAAGTCCCGATAGCCGAAATACCGACATGGCCTAATCATGCGCCACACGTCCCTTTGGATGGATGGTTGTGATGATGTCAATGTTTTGGGACCTGACTCATTATATGGTGTGTGCTAGCACCTTTTCCTCGGGCCTGTTCCTCTGTGACCAGGCGCCAAGACCGTGGGCCCATCTCCTGAGCGCATTCGGCGCTTCACGTTTCGTGGATGGGAAAGAGTTGATCCTTGCTTCTTCAAAGTCGCGATGGGAAAAGTGGCGATAGAGCCTAATCACGCACCACATGCCCCCCTTTGATCGGACAACCCGGAACGTCTTCAGCGATATTGCGGGCCCGATTCTTGTGTTAAACATGACACAATTCCATTAGCCGCAAATATCCACCAACCGACGATCTGCTCCATTGGTCGATCCTTGCCCCTAGACACTGGATCGTGCGTTTGCTATCATTTTAAGCCCAAAATGGGGATTTTATGCGCTACACAGTGAGCTCATGGATTTGACCTTGGACAAAATGCATTTGTTAGGTTCTTTAATCCTCATTTCTTTGCATTTACGCCACGAACTCGAATCTTGGAGAGAAAACACCCCTTTGCAAGAATTTGCGCTAACACTTTGAAAGAGGCTGGATCATTTAGTAATTTTACACATGATTGCAAAAATCCTTTGATTGTACTTACTTTTCCCAAGGGTTTCATTTCTTTGGTATGATTCAACAATGGAGGCATCTCGTACTCTGGTACTTCCTTACTATGCTGCATGGTTGAGGTCGATGCAATTTCTGTCTTTAAAAATTCTTGTCTAGCTTGCTTAAATATATCCTTCTCGTTCTGTGCATCAAAATGCTTCCTTGGTTCAACATTCTTCTTCACCCATTGGTTTTGTACTAGCTCTTGTCGTACTACATTTTTTCTTGTTTTAGCTCCTCTGCATGTAACTATGTTGATGTTTCTTCTTTCATCCCTCTCTTCTTCTGAAATCCATTGAACATTTTGATTGTTCTTATTCCTCTTTTCCTATATCTTCCCTAATAACAAAGGACATTCCTCTATGTCATGATCCGATGCATGAAAATACATAAAAGTCATTGGTGAAAGTGGACATTCTCTTGCATAGTGTCCCGGTTGTTGACTGTTGTGACATACCATTGGTCCTCTACTTCTTCCAAAACCTCCTCTTTATCTCTCTTTGCCTTTGTAGCTAGATCGATCCCCTCGTGATGCATTATATTGAGGCGCTTGATTATATTGCGCAGTATTGTAGTGGGGTTGTGATATGTTATACTGTGGTTGAGTTGTGTTATTTGGTTGTTGCGCGGTATTATACTATTGTTGAAAAATGTTGTATTGGGATTGTACTTGGTTAAACTATGTTTTGACTTTCCCGGTCATCATTTCTTCCTACACCCTATATGCATCTGATGTCCTCTCCCTTATCAACTCCATGGTTCTACAGTCTTTGTCATCATGGCCAACTGACTTGAAAAAGTTGCAATATGAACTCTTTGGGACTATCTGGTACTTCTACATCATTGGGCAATGATATGGATCGTGGCCCTGTTTCTTGTATATTTTGCACCATAGTCCTCTGGTTGGTAATGGATTTCACATTCCTACTGCCATGTACTGCGTGAATGTTGGACATTTGTTCTTATGGTGTCCTTCTGTCCTGCATGTGGTACAACAAACAACTTCTCTTTTGTCCTTACTTTTGTTCTAGTTTAGATGGAACGTTAAGTTCTTCATATGCTCTTTCAACTCCTCGATGGTTGGATCTATCTTGTGATATTGGTTTTCTTCCAGTTGCAAGGCTGCCTGTAGAGCCTCTTCCCGTGTATGAAACTTATGTTGTCGCAGTGGATATTTCAAGTGTGGTAATAGTGAGTTGATGAACAGGTGCATGTGATGCATATCTGTCATGACATATCTTATCTTTCCTTTCAGTCGCTTGAATCTCTGGTCAATCTCCCATGTGGATTCCCCCAGTTTCTGTTGAATTTCTATAATCTCGTTCATGTATTGATCCTCTGAACTTGGATTATGAAACTCATTTATCAACAACTTCTTGATATCCCCAATCATTCTGGTTTTTCCCGGCGGATTGTTTGTGGCTAGACTCATATACCAATCCAGAGCATGATCCCTTAGTGTGATAGCTAATTGTGAAATTTTAGTGTCCTCATTTATGATTTGTTTTTCTTCCCATATCTTTTCAGAGATAAACATGTGCTTCTCCAAGTCCTCCGATGCTTCTCCTTTGAATTATGTTAACCTGATGGTGGGATTGTGTCCTTCCATCCTGAATGTTGAACTACTACCTCCACGCGTTGTAGATACTAGACTAATTCTTCCTAAACTGGCTCCCCCAGTTGTTGTTCCTTGTGTAGATGTACTTCTTGTTGTCCTCCTTCTCCCAAAATTCAGTTGTCTAAATGGTGGTGTTATTTTTGGTGTGTTAGTCACACATGGGTTTATGGGTTCCACATAGACATTAATATGGATAGGATTATTGACTTCTATTCCTGCTCTTGGACCTCTCGTCTTCCTCTCATATTTCGCACACAAGATTTCCTCAATATTCTCCAACACCCAGAGATCCTCTACCTCTTCTTCATTACTTGCCAAGCCTTCCCTCACGACTATGACTCTCTTCTTGGTGTTCACCTTGTATTTGTAGGGTACTCTACTATGCGTATTTTCAGCTATCACCATGATCTGCTTGATTTGGTCGTCATCCATCATGATTGGGTTCAAGGATTCCTCCTTATTTCCTTTATCTCCTTCCATTTATCCTTTTCCTGTTAGTGATTGCCCCCTTCCCCTATGCAGGCAGGGAAGTTTAGTTCTTTGACTCCATCGTCATTACACCTTTGTTATAAAGAAATATCTTAATATAAGTATACAACAATATAATATAACTTTCTCGAGGGATGTGTAGAAACTTTTATTATGCTACACTGGATGACTTCACGGTGTCTACTACAAATTCTGTTATAAATCCTACTACTATACTATCGAGCCAAAAATATACTACGCGCGTGAATTTATTATCAGCGCATTGTAGCTATGCGATCTCTTTGAGATTCCACTCTAGCTCTCTGATCTGATTCTTCAGATGGTTTTATTTCAATCTTTTGATCCATTCCTACAATATGTGTGGGAAATCGCAGAAAAGTACTTCATGCAAGTCGGTGAATACGTACTTGTCCAGATACTTGTGCGGTGTTAACTTGGGGTTTTTTTTTATCTTTCTGCACAAAATCTAGCTCCTTTGTCTTCAACCAACTTTTGACCTCTGCCTCTGTGGGATTCCACAGTCTCAACATCCCCTTCTAGTGGTGCATTCTCTCACCTTTTTGTATTCTAATCTGATATTATTTTGACATGCCTTCTGCAGATCTCATGTGCTCAATCCCATTGCCTTCCAATTAGCTGGCAACAGAACCATTTGTTGGTTATATTCTTTCTCTTTATCCATTTACCACTACAAATTGACCCTGGTTCATAACTAATAAGATTCCCAACAAAATATCTTAAGACTATTGGCTCCTTTGGTTACTTGGAAGGCAACGTAGTACACAAAATGCACTATGCAGCCTCACCCGAGATAGCTCTTATGGGTGGATGCAATACTCAGGTGTTTGCAACCTAGGACTGAGCAAGATTTGTTCTTGTATGTTGCAACCTTTACCTAGTCTATTTAACATCCTGTTATACCATTTTTTCTATGTATGCATGTAAAATATTAGATCTACTTAATCACTTCATTCATTCAACATTCATCAATTAATCAAACACAAAGACACATTCATTCAATCCCACAACATAGTGTTATCGTGTTTCACCCCCTTCTAGGCTACGTCCACACATATCTGGCTCTTAGGATTTTATTATGGTTTAGAAAGATATCATGCCACGCATGTTTACATTCTTAGGTCTCACTCTCCTCAGCAGCTCCTCAATCCCTGTGAGGCTAACTAGATCACACCAAGCTCCTCAGCCTGCAATTTAACCCTCAGGATCGAGTCACTCATTCCCTCCTTATCTCACCAACTTAATGATTTGTATAGTTCTTCCAGTAACCCTCATCTCTCTCTCCCACTTAGCCTCTCGTGTCCCTCTCCTTCTCCTTTTCTCTCTTTAGTACTACTTATTTTTATTTACGGCTCACCAACCATTACAATGTATTACAAAAACCCTAACCCTATCGTCATTAGGTCTTCCATTCATGTTCGCGTGCTTCTTTTTCTTCCAGATATCGCTTTCCTCTTGCATGCCTTTCTTCCAAAAATAGCCTTTCTATTTGATTCGACCTGCTTCCAACATAGACACTTGAAGAACTTTGTTGATATGAGGTTCTTCTAGCTACCTCTATCGATGATGAAGTGGAACGGAGTGAATTTTACCCACATCTATGAATGAAAGAGGTTTTTTCCTTCCTCTAGCTCATCAGGTTCACCAAACTAGATCTTGGTAATAGAAACGATGGCACTGGGTTCTGCATCATTGATTTGTCTCCCCTTTTCTGGTTCTGAATCAAATTCAAAACCCACATTTGATTCAAAGGATTTTACCTTAGTCACCAATGACTTCTTTGAGGGGAAATCAATAGTATTATGTCAGGGGCTCTCATGGAAGTTGCACGACTTCCTAGTATATTTCATTGTCTTCCCATTTACTTCTTTTCTTGTGGATTGGAATGGTTTTCCTAAGGTTTCCCATCTTTAATCTATCTTTTTTTCTACGAGTTGGGGCTTCCCTTGTCCTTCTTCTGCTGTGATCGGTTCCTAGACCCAAATTTTCACGTCTTTTATTTTAGCTTCTGCTTGATTTTGATAACATATCGATAGGTCATGCCCAAGGATGAGATGTCCAAAAAATACATTTATGTATTGATGTATCTATGCAAATTGTTGCGGTACTTGAGCATGAGATGTTGTTGAGAATATTTGATACCCAACTAGGTGCGCAAGGTATGGAAGACATTAGTGAACTCTATAATTTTTTGGTCTCTTTCTTGCCACAGTGTGATCCATCTTGTATACAAGTTGTCATAACTTCCAACAAGGTAGTATTGTTCCTTAATAACATCCCTAAAGGAACCCCAAGTGAGTGCAACTGCAAATAATGTAGATCCCTCTATTTCCTTTTGCTCACAAAAAGTTTCCCACCAATATTTGACATGGGGGGTGGCCTTGAGGAGTGCAACTGTAATATTTTCTCTACCGGAAAAGTTGTGGAAAGAAAAATAACCTTCTAGAAGGTTTAACTATTTATCTATGAAATCCGCATCTATTTGTACTTCAAATATAGGAATATCAAAATTCATTTGTACCTTGAAGGGGATGATGCCTCCACTTGAGGTGGATGTGTCACTTGTCGGTAGCCATCGAAGGATTTGTGCAAAAATTTCCATCATCTTGTTCCTCTGTCGATCAAGGGATTCCTCGAGAAAATTTTTGAAAGGATCTCTTGTCCCATCGTCTTTATTTTCTCCTTCCATGGAAATTTTATTTGGCGTGCGAGAGCAATTGTCCTCAAGAGAAACAATCTCGAGACCCAACTCTCTATACCCTAATTGTGTCAGGGATAGGCATTAAAAAAACCGACAAGGAGGAGACCTCCACTGATATGAATTTATGAGTGGAACGAAATAAGACCACTAATTTATAATATTAACATAGAGAAATAGTGAACAATAATAGAGATACAATAAAACTTTACTTCTATTAAATAAGAAATATTTTGAAAATTGTAAAATGCATACTGAAAACAAGCTTGCTAGAATGGCGACAGATTATCTATAAGAGAAGATGTGACAAATACCCTCATTCACAAGAAGATGAGTACAATGAGGCTCTGAAGGCCTTTTTACAATAAACATGAATTCCAAAACCCTAGACAACCAAAAACCTAACCCTAGGAGATGAAGCACCAAAAGTTATGTGGGCCCTGTTGGGGTCAGTTAGTACATCAACTTCCTAGGGTCATAAATTTTGCATATGATCTCCGTTTAGGGCGCAGGATAGCTCGTTGAAAAGGTATTTACAAGGAAATTCATTTAGGGGGTTGAATGAGAGACTTTAGCTATTATTGAGGTTCATGATCGTGAAAAAACATCATTTAGGCCCTCAAAATGGCCTCGGAAGTTCAGGAACCGAAAAAATCATAAAAATAGTAAGTTGCCAAAAAAATGTTTTGAGCTAGTTGGACAAGTTAGGTGGCCATCGAGATCCTCTTGGATAAACAAGGTGTTAAGGTATACACATATTCTAATAGTATCAATGACTCTTCCATTAAAGGGGGGAAAGTATATTAATATTAGAGTTTTGGGGACCAAGTTATGAGTAAACATAATTGGTGGGTGTTGTGGCTGGAAACCCATGTACCTTAGTAGATGGATTTATGTTATATGGACATAAAATATGATTTTTTTCTGGTACAAATGGATAAATCCCATGATGAAGAAATACCAAATCAAGTTGTGGTTTTGTCACATACCCAAAAACAATAATTATTTTTTATTTCTTTTATATATATATATATATATATAACACTAATAGAAATGTTATTTAACTATGTGAATCTTATTATCACAACCACTTATGTCCTTGAAGAATTCTACCTTAAAAGTACCAAGTGCTACTTATCCTATGTCATAGTCTTAGTTTCATAATTTAAAAATTATGTTATACTTCTTGGTTGTGATTTAAAACTTTGGTTGAAACTCTTATATGTTTAAGGACCCTCGTGGGTCGACCTAGGGAATGATAGAATGATAGTTCTTACAAGAATGATAGTTCTTACAAGAACTTGAGACTTTATCCCAAGACTCTTGTCGTGAAAAAAACATAAATTACATCTATTAATCATACTTTATATTATTATGCTTGTTTGGTCAGTGTTAATCATGCTTAAAAGAATTAAGCAGGGGTGGTTGATAGTTAACGAAATTTTTTTGAATGTACCCTACACTCATAAATAAAATATGTTCTTGTGATGCTCGTGGAAAAATCTTTGTGTGCCAAGTGTGGTTTTTCTTGGAGTGTGAGTCGAAAGGGTAAGTACGGACCCTTCTTCATGGTTTTCATATTGTTCCAATTCATGGATAGGAAGCTTCTAGAGGAAGGAGAGGTTACCTATTGTTTCAATAGTGTTTCATTCTCTCTATTTACTGTGTATGTCACTTATGTTACCTTTTTCTATTTGTTATTCCTCGTTCTGGATTGCTTTGTCACTAGAATCATGGTTAAATTCTTTTTTGGCATTCTGGTTTTCATCTAGTTTAACAGTCCTATCATGAACTCTGTCAAGGGTGGTGTCTTGTCGGAAACGTTTTATCCCACGTATACTTTCCTTCTTTTGGATACCATTGTTTTTACTAAAACCCTATTATAAGTTTATCTATGAAGAACGCCACAGGTTTCTAAAGTGTGTGACTTGGTATTAAATAGTTTACTCCTTCTAGTCTTATACTATCATAAATGTTTGCTAGATGTTCAATTGATGATGGGCCCTTTTTTTGTTTCTGATAGTACCCACCATAGAATAGAGAGATGTTGTGGTTCTCTTAATGCGTTCTACAGGAAGGCCACCTCACCCCGAGTTAGTTCTGGTAAGATATTCCTACTATGTTCCTTATCGTTATTTAAGTAATTTATAGTTTTCTCTGTAACTTATTTGTGGGTTACTACAGGTATTGTTCAACCATAAGTGGTGGGGTTTTATATTAAATATTATGTTGAAATTCATGTAAGTATTCCTTTCTTGTGACACTTTTGTTTTCTTTTTAATGAGGAGCTTTTATCAGGTATTATACTAACTCTAAATATTGCGTCCTTGCTTGCAGGTACTGGTTTGGCTCCTTGACCAGGGTAATTGACCTTTTATAAAGGTACTTTTTCTTCCCTCACAAACTCTTGCTACGAATTAATATTGATACTCTGGTTAGATTCGACGTTATATATAAAACTAACTTAGAAAATACCATTCCGGTTTATAGTGGGTTTCCTCTGTAAATGGGTAGTTACATATGCAAGAGGAATTCTATATTTTGCATTGATATTTAAAATTATGACAAAACATCTTGTATGTATTTTTTTAAACAAAATGTTTCTACTTCTATCACTTATAGAGTTAGGTTAACCCATTTTTTAAATTATTGGTATCTTATTTTATAAGGAATATTTCCAAGCTTTGTCAAGCTATCCAATTGTCATTATCTTCCTTTTTTCTTTTCAGTGATCTACCTAAATATAAAATTAGGTTATTAAATATCATAGCAACGAAATTTTCATTCAATTTGAATTCGTGGGTTATATTAATTCTTTCTTCTCTATAAATTTTTATTCTAGAGAATTTCTTGTGGCCATGTCTGTATATTTCATCTGCTTGTTGCATGTGCTCGATTCCCTTTCTGTGTATATAATTCTAGGTTCTCTATGATAAGAAATTTTTCCATTGCATACCATAAAGTTTTCCCTTTTCCAAAATAATTACTGGCTTGTGTTTAGTCTATTTGTTGCATAATATAATTTCTTCTTTGTTCTTAATCGCAACATAACTATTGGTCTTCTATATATCATATAACTACCTCTTTTTTTCTTTATAAGAACTAGTGGTCTCATATCTAAACTGTTCGATGCATATCATTTCTCTCTTTGATATTAGACATAACAATTGTATAGAAAAATGATGCATGATAACTTTGTTATATATCCATAAACTCCAATTGAATGATAATTAAAATATTGACTAAATATTTATAACTTAAATCTTGACACTAAGCACATTGATATATATTTTTCCACGAAATGTTGATGACATAAAATTCAAATACACAATAGAATGGAAGAAGAAAACTTATAAGAAAAACATGTAATTGGGTTTCCATAGGGGAAAACACATGTAAGATGGGCTTTTACTCCTAAAATTAGATCAGAGCTACAACCTATGACTTCTCTGTCATCCCCAATCTCGATTGAATCAACCAAGTGACCTCTCGCAAAGTATAAGGTTTCAATATTTATGTGAATATTCTCTATGTCATTTCATTCCTTCTCAGAATTTTCATCTGATTCAGAATGGCATCCCATTCTCTTGTTTTTCTTTCATTTAAATAGTTTCCTAGATCTTTGACACTTATTCGAGCCTCTTGATCATTGACCACCTGTTAAATCAATTTTTTGTTCATTGACCACCTTTCAATCTAATTATTACTTATGTTCCTAACATTCTGAGATCATGGTTCACTTCTGTTGAGTTAACTTAACCAATATTCACCACTTGTCCCCCTTCTACTGTCACTTGGTGGTTGACTTTGGATCCATGGATTTTCTCTTCTAACATTCCCACCTCACGTGTGTCTCATCTTCCCCTTTTATTAATAAAACAATAATAATTCTGTGAGTTAGATCACTAGGATCAATAATGTGTTGTTTAGAAAAAAATAGTAAATTAAATAATTAAATTTAAAGTTCATAAATTCAGGGTATCACATCCACCCCCCCTTAGAATAGATAACATTGCCCTTCGTGTTACTTAATTTTGATTCTAATAATTCTGGAACATAAATGAATATGTTTTTTTCATATGATCCTCCATTTCCCATGTAGCCTCTTTGGGACTAAAGTGCCTCCATTGCACCTTTACCTGTCTGATGGATCGATTCTAGAGTGCAATGTCTCTCTTGTCGAGAATACGAAACAACTCTACTAGGAACTCACCCTCTCGCTCAACTTGTATCATATTCCAATTCAGAACGTGAGTAGGATCATGTATATATTTCTTTAATAATTAAAGACAGAGAACATCATGTACTTTACCGTGACTGGAAGTGTGAGCTAATAGGCTACAGATCCTATTCGTGCAAGCACTTCAAAGGGACCACAATATCTAGGAGATAATTGAGTATACATGCCCAGTCTTAAAGAACTTCTTTTAGGCCTTAATCTTATATACACATGGTCTCCTATATTGAACTCTCTTGGAGTTATTTTGGAGTCTTCATAAATTTTATGTTTGTCCTAAGCTTCTCTCAAATGTTTTTGTATCTGTTTCACAGTTAGTTCTATTTTTTTAACATTTCAGGTCCTATCATTAATATATTGACAAAATTAATCCAAGAAACAAGGGCGTTACATTTTTTTCCATAAAGAATTTCAAAAGGATTAAGTTTAGTTGAAGCTTGGTAATGATTATTATAATCAAATTCAACCAAATGTATATATTCTTCCCATTTAGTTGGTTTATTCATAACATATATTTTGAGCATATCCTCTACTATTTGATTAGTCCTTTTAGTCTTCCCATCTCTTTGAGGATGGTAAGTAGTGATGAAGTTGAATTGTGTATCTAAACCTTTAAATAGCACTTTCCAAAAGTTTCTGGTAAATTTTGTGTCTCTATCTGAGATTACAGTTTTAGGAATTCCATGTAGTCGGAAAATTTACTTCATAAATATATATTCTATGTTAATATAATTATAAGTGGATTTAACTAGTATCAAGTTTGTTGCCTTCCTTAATTTATCAACTACAACCATTACATAATCATTATCTTTTCTACTATTAGGCAACCTGTTATAAATTCCATACTTATAATTCCCCATTTCCATTCAGGTATTGGTAATGGTTGTAATAGTCTAGCTCGATGTCGATGTTCAACCTTAAATTGTTGCCATTCTATGCATTTACCTAGATATTCAACATTTTATCCTTTTATGTTAGGCCAATAAAATTCCTTCCTTACCATAGTAATTAGTTTATGATAGTCAAAATGTCCACATCATGGTTTTTCATGTAATTCATTCAATATGAGTGATTTACTTTGCTCAGCTTCATGTATATACAACCTATTTTTGTACATCAATAGTCCATTTTTAGAAATTCTGGGATCTAATTTTTTAGTTTCTGCTTCATTTTCTATTAATTTAGATTTAATATGTTGATATTATTTATCCTTTTCTGCTGCCATCTTGACCTTTTCGTCTAAGTAAGTTTCATAATTACTTCTTGTAACTATATAACTAAGATTTTCATGTTTGCTCAAAGCGTCAACTACCTTAATTTATTTTCCCTTTATGTGTCTTATCTCAAAATCATATTCTCTCAAGAAGGATAACCACCTTGCATGTCAAGCGTTGAGGTTTTGTTTATCAAAAATATACTTTAAGGAAATATTGTTTGACATTAATAGGAATTTCGGTCCTATAAAATATTGTTGCCACATCTTTAATTCATGTATTATTGCGGCTAATTATAAATCATGTGTTACATGATGTTGTTCATGTTCCTTAAGCTTTTTAGATTCATAAGCAATTACATGATTATCGTGTATTAAGACTCCACCTAACCCTTGAATGCACAAATCAGTGCATACAATGAAGTCCTTGTATGGATCTTCTATTTTTAGTATTGGATTTGTTGTTAGGAGGTGTTTTAATTTTTCAAAACTTTCTTGGCATTTTTCAGACCATACAAATTTTGTTCCTTTCTTTTGTATGGATGTTATGGGATGAGCATTTTTTGAAAACCTTTCAATAAATTTCCGGTAATAACCTGTTATACCCATAAATGACCTAATTTCAAAAACATCATTTGGGATTTGTAAGTCCATAATGGCTTTTCTTTTCTCAAGATCCACAACTATTCCTTCTTTCGAAACTATGTGCCCTAAATATTGAATTTTATCCTTGTAAAAATCACATATACTGAATTTAGCATATAGCTTTTGTTCTCTAAAAATTTGTAGAACTATTGTTAAGTGTTCTTCATGCTCTTGTTCATTCTTCAAATAGATTAGTATATCGTCGATAAAGACAATTACAAATTTATCTAGGTATTTACTTAGGATACTATTCATTAAACACATGAAAGAAGTTGGGTTGTTTGTTAACCCAAAGAGTATCACTACAAACTCGTAATTTCCATATCTTGTTCTAAAATTTGTTTTGTATATATCCTCATCTTTAACTGTTACTTGGTGATATCCGAGCTGTAAATCAATTTTTGAAAATATTGTTGTTCCACATACTTGATCGAATAGATAATCAATGCGGGATAAATGATATTTTTTTTCAATTGTCATTTTATTAAGTTGTTGATAGTGTATACATAATCATAAGGTTCCATATTTATTCCTCACAAATAGTACCGGTGCTCCCAAAGGATATACACTAGGTCAAATATACTTTTTTTCTAATAATTCTTGAAGTTGATATTTAAATTCATTAAGTTCCAAGATATTCATCCGATATGGAGCCTTTGAGGCTAGCACTGCTCCTGGTAATAAGTCTATGGATAATTCTATCTCTGTCTTAGGAGGTAATCGAGGAATTTCTTGGAATATATCTTGAAATTCCTGTAATATAGGGTGATTTTCTATATCATTTATACTTTCTTCTTTTCATTATCTATTACATGAACAAAAAGTACTTTGCATCCCTTATGAACACATCTTTTAATCTGTAGAGATGAGATCTTCCTGATAATAATGGTTCTTGGTATTCCTTTGATATTAATAATGTTACCATTCTCATCTACTATTGGGCGTGAGATATGACCACTTTATGATGATTATTATACACTTTTGTTGCATGTACATATGTGTTTTTATTATTTTAAAGGAGTTTTTTGATAAATTTCATGATAAAACGGTATGATTGACACTACATATGTGTAATTCATGTTTAATGATTATATTGAGGATAATTCATCATGTTTTATGATTACCAAGATCTAATTCACATTTTTCTGGTGTTAGAGGGAAAAAACACACCACGTTTCTGCTTCTAGCACTTGATCCGACACTCTTTCCAGTACTCGTTCTGGCACTTGATCCGACACCCTATCCAGCACTATGTATTGCACAAAAACGAGCACTATGTATTGCACAAAAACGGAGGGCGAATTGGTGGTTATGCTATTGGCAGCGAGTGATGGGTGAATCAGGAACGTGGGTTTTGTTTATGCTTTCCTCCTCTAGCTATTGAGCTCCCGAGAACTCAATTTCAGTTGTTCAAGAGGGTGATTATTGACTCGCTCTGTTTTATCAGTTAGGGCATCATTTATTGTAATTTTCTGAATTTAGAAGTGGTTCAAACCTCCTATGGTTGACCACTTGGTATGTAATATTATAAATACCACTAGGATGGTCAGATGATTATTAACCAAGTAGAAGAACCAGTGTATTAGAGACAAACTCATTTTTTCTCTATTTTGCTATTTTACATTGCCAGATTACATAAGAAATGGGTTTTTGAGTTTTTATGGTGAATTCATCTTGCTGAGCTCGTGGTGTGCTTTTAGGAAGTGACCACGACTTGCTGGGGGGGGCACCAGTAATATGGTAACTATCTTCGTGTTTTTTTATGCATTTCATAATTTAATTGTTCTCTTTATTTTCTGTATATGCATTTTTATTGTGTTAATTAGTTTGTTGTAGTTTAATTGTTGTGACTCTCTTTTACAGGTTAGAATGATGAGATGTGTTAACATGTATTGATATTGTAGATTAGGAACAGAATTACAAGTCCCTAGACTAACCCCATGCGCAATTAGATGTTAGATTATGCTTTGATTTATGATTTTACAGTCAAGTTTAAAGTAAAGTTTTAATTAGAATAAAACAGAGTTTTTATTTGGGTCCTCTTTGACAGGGATTTGATGGATGGATAAAATTAATTATAGTTTTTAAGTATATCTTTATTATCTCATTTTTATATAGATCTTGTTTAATTAGTTGTTGGTTAATATAGATTGTTAGTTTACTTTTCAATCTTATGTTCTTAAGCATTTTTCTTATTGCAGTTTGAATTGTTAGAATAGATGTAGCATAGTTTCATTTATGTAATTTCCTTTCCTAGGATTAAATTGCAATTATATTTCTTAGTTAATGGTTGAATCTAGTTTTTCTTATGTAGTATAGAAGTATAATGATGATCTTGTTATGTTGTTGATGGTTTATACATGAATATGCAGGGTATCTAACATTGTTTTCTCATGGCTAAATTCTCATTGGATTGTTTAATCCATACCATTCACTTTTCCATTGATATTAGTGTTGAGCTTATACCTCTTGAATTGTCCTTTATTGTCAAGTGTCATCGAGATACTATCTGACACCGGAGACATTCACACAACCACCATCATTATATTTGATTTTTTCATAGATTAAAGATAGTTTCATGTTTTCCTAGATCAAAAAATATAGTTTCTTGTTTTTGTAGATCAGAAGAGATAGTTTCTTGTTTTCCTAGTTTAAAAAATAGTTTTATTGTTGTTGTAGAATAGATAGACTTTTCTTTGATAGATTAGAGAGTAGTTTTCTTATCATAGATTAAGAATTAGTTGGTAGTTCTTTTTGCTTTCAATTAAATAGATTTCCTTTCATGAATTAGAAATAGTTTTGAATTAAGAATTTAGTCCACTTGCCTCTTAGGCTAGATAATTGTTCAATGAGAAGTTTTAATTTGATTGGTTGCAGTAGTTAGTTGTCTTTTCTTACTTGTTTATTTTCTTTAGTAGGTTAGTTAGTTGTCTTTTCTTATTTGTCTATTTCTTTAGTAGGTTAGGCAGTTGTCTTTGCTTACTTGTTTACTTGCTTTAGTAGGTTAGTTAGGTGTTTTTTCTTGCTTGTTTATTTACTTGCTTTCACAGGGTAGTTGTTCATTGAATGTAGGTTGGCAAGTTAAAATAGTTTTTTTTTTTTAGTTGCTTATTATTTAGTTTTCTTTTTCTTATTGTTATGAACTAGGTTTCTTCAAGTAGGGTTTTTACCTTCTTTTCTTAGAACTATCCATTGATCCTTGGCCCAAAAGTACTTAGGTTACCTATATTCAAGTTGTTTAGTAGGATTTTCTCATTACATAGTTTTTCTTGAGTATATTAGCCTTAGATAGCTACCTTCATTAGTTAGAATATACTCCTACCAACCCTTCCACCTTTGGAATATATTTTGCTACAACTCTAAGTTTACTTACCTCGGGTTGACAATTTAATTGAGGGTTTTTACTGTGTTTTTAGTGCATATATAACACCCATCATCTATGTACATAAATGTTTTATCATAGAAATTTAGAATTACCTTATATATTCTAACTGGTCCATACCTATCAATACATCATATGACCCTATTTGAAAAATATTCAAATCTGATTAAGTCTTAAATCCATTCATGCTAATTT
Source organism: Picea glauca (assembly GCA_000966675.3). Lineage (NCBI taxonomy): Eukaryota > Viridiplantae > Streptophyta > Pinopsida > Pinales > Pinaceae > Picea > Picea glauca. The sequence goes on along the minus strand of JZKD02S1162515.1, from coordinate 36,377 downwards.
CACAACCTTTAACAAGGTTTGTAATTTTCCTTTTTTTTTTTTCTGTAGTAAGTTGTACTAATAATTCCATTTCATTTTTTTCTTTCCGTAACTTGCCCATTTTTACTATTTTAGATGAAACATAACTTAGAATAGCACATTGATCAATCAAAATAGAAATCGGTTGACTATTCACAATACCTTCTACTTCCACCATGGAGGCCTCGTGATCTGCTTATCTATTCTCCAAGGATGTGATGATCTTTGGGGTACTCCATGTTATTTCACCAATTGTAGTAGCTTCTTGAATTGTACGTATATTGTTGTTTTTTTTTCTTTCTGTGAGGAAAATCCTTGAAATAATGTGGGTCACCACACTCCCAACACTTTACTAGTTCTTTTTGGGTAGTTTCTTTATTATAAAAGTTCTTTATTTTTCATTTTTATTATGAGATGGGTTATAAGGATTATTATTTCTGTACTTATTTCCATGAAACCCTTTTGCAACATTTTTATTTAAAAACTTTCCTTCTTTTCTTTGTGGATCAAACACTTTCACCTTCTCACCCTTCCATTTTTTAGTATTCTCATTTCTAGTTTTATATTGTTCAAAGCATAATTTATCCTTACGCATAACTTTCTCTAAAGTTTTAGGATTGTCAAATTCAATTATGTCTTTGTACGAGGTAGGTAGGAAACTCAAGAAGCATTGTATCTTCAGTTTTTCATCCACAATATATGGTACATAGCGTAATAATATTACAAATTTGTTGCAACAAACCTTCATGGTTAAATTTCTCAATTTCAGTTCATAGAATTCTTTAGCTTTACTTTTATAGTATTGTTCTCATAGATATTGTTTCTTAAAATATCTCTTAAATGTTTTCCAAATGATTTTTTGTTTCTTAATATTCCTTACCCTGTTTATATCTTGCCATCGGATATCTTCCTTCTTGGTCAGATTATAGATATCCAGTATTTCTTTAGCTTCACTTGAATAATTGTATATATGAAAGTATTTTTTCATTTTGGAAGGCCAAGATTCTGCCTCTTCTCCAATCTCAATCTCACCATTAAATATTGGAGGTTTTATTTTCTTAAATTCTCCCCTAATTTCCTCATGATGCTTATGTTTCCTTTTAGTTCTTTGTTCCAATTTGACACTATCCTCACTTCAAGTTTCAGTTTCATTAAATATAGATTCCTTCGTTCATTCAATGTGTTCAAATTTCCTAGACTTCTTCTTGTGTAGATTAGTTTTTTAATTATTTGAAAAATGACCTTTATTCTTACTACAATTTTGATTAAATAACTTGTCTAACATAATTGCATTAATTTATTCTCGTGTATTTATAATTCGTTCATTATCTACCTTAACAGTTTTCACTTAATCTCTTAGACCATGTATAGTTTGGATTAGTTTTCATTCTTTGTTATCCCTTCTTTCATTCAAGTTAAACCATATATTTCCTTCACCAATATCTCCTTGTTGGATTTTTGAGTGCATTTTCATGTGACCCTTATTTAGGTAGAATAGGTACTTGTTATCCTTCTCGTAATTCACAATATTCTTCCTAGTGGTAAGAAGAAACATCATAATAATAAATTAGTCTTTGTATTTGAGATCACTAGGTCAAGTGTTGTTCCTAAAGCTATGATACCATTATGTCACATACCCAAAAACAACAATTAATTTGTTTTCTTTTATATATATATATATATAAACATTGATAGAAATGTTATTTAACTATGTGAATCTTATTATCACAACCAATTCTATCCTTGAATAATTTTACCTTAAAACTACCAAGTGTTATTTATCCTATGTCATAGTCTTAGTGTCATAATTTAAAAATTATGTTATACTTCTTGGTGGTGATTTAAAACTTTGGTTGAAACTCTTATATGTTTAAGGACCCTTGTGGGTCGACCTAGGGAAGACCCTTGTCATGAATCTTATAAAAGAAAATATAATATGGTGGAAGGATAGTCCTTACAAGCACTTGAGACTTTAACCCAAGTCTCTTGTCATGTTAAAAACATAAATGACATCTATTAATCATGCTTTAGATTATTATGCTTGTTTGGTTAGTGCTAGTGATGCTTAAAAGAATTAAGCAGGGGTGGTTGATAGTTAATGAAAGTTTGTCGAACGTACCCTACACTTATAAATAAAATATGTCCTTGTGATGCTTGTGGAAAACTTTGTCTGTGCCAAGTGTGGTTTTCCTTGGAGTATGAGTTGGAAGGGTAATTCCTGACCATTCTACACAGTTTTCGCATTGTTCCAATTCATGGATAGGACAATTCCGGAGGAAGGCGAGGTTACGTTCTGGTTCACTAGGGTTTTGTTCCCTCTGTTTACTCTGTATTTCTCCTATGATACCTTTGTTGTTCATTATTCCTCATTCATTCTTACTTTGTCACTGGAAGCCTCGTTAAATTCCTATTTGGCATTTTTGTTTTCATCTAGTTTAACAATCTGATCATGAAATCTGTCGAAGGTGGTGTCTTGTCGGAAAATATTTGTCCCGCTTATATTTTCCTTCTTCTTGATACCATTACTATTACTAAAACCCTATTCTGAGTTTAGTTGTGAAGAACGCCATGATTTTTATAGTGTGAGACTTGGTCTTAAAAAGTTTATTATTTCTAGTCTTTTATGCTCGACTAATGATGGGCCCCTTGTTGTTTCCGAAGGTACCCATAAGAGAAGAGAGATGTCGTGGTTCGCTTGAGGCATTCTACGGGAAGGATAACTCGACCTAAATTAGTTATGGTAAGATATTCCTATTATGTTCCTTATCATTATTTAAGTAATTTACAGTTTTCTTTGTAAATTATTTGTGGGTTACTACATGTATCATTCGACGAGAAGTGTCAGGTTTTTATACTAAATAATATGTCAAAATTCTTGCAAGTATTCCTTTCTTTTGACACTTTCATTTTCTTTTCAATGAGGATATTTTCTAAGGTATTTTACTAACTATGAATATTGCATCCTTTCTTGTAGGTATTGGTTCAACTCCTCAGTCAGGGTGACCTTTTAAAAAGGTACTTCGGTTTCCCTCACTGACTCTTGCCATCAATGAATATTGATACTTCGTTCGACTTCAACGTTAGAGAGATAGTTAACTTCAAAAATCCCATCCTAGTTTATAGTGGGTTTTCTCTGTAATCAGGTAGTTACATATGCAAGAGGAATTATATAATTTTCATTGAGATTTAAAGTTAGGAAAAAACATCTTGTATGTATTTTTTTTTAAATAGAAGGTTTATGCTTATGTCTCTTATAGAGTTAGGTTAACCCATTTTGTAAACTACTAGTAGCTTATTTTATAAGGAAGAGTTCCAATCTTTGTTTAGCTAGTCAATTGCCATTATCTTCCTTTTTTCTTTTTAGTGAACTACCTAACTATAACATCATGTTATGAAAGATCATAGCGGCGACATTTTCATTTGGTTTGAATCCATGGGTTATATTGATGTTTTCTTCTCTATAAAGGTTTATTCTAGAGAATTTCTTATGGCCATGTTTGTATATTTCATCTTCTTTTTTCATGCAGTCGATTCCCTTTATGTTTATATAATTCTAGGTTCTCTGTGATACAAGTTGATCCGTTGCATACCATAAAGTTTTCCCTTTTGCAAAATAATTGCAAGGTTGTGTTTAGTTTTTTTTTTTTTTTTGCATAGTATAAGTTCCTCTCCGTTCTTAATCGCAACAAAACTATTGGTCTCATATATAACATATAACTACCTCTCTGTTTCTTTATAAGAAGTATTGGTCTTGTATCTAAAAATTTTTATGCATATCATTTCTCTCTCTGATATTCGACATAACGACTATATAGAAAATGAGACATGATAAAAATTTTATATATCCATAAACTTCATTCGAATGATAATTAAAATATTGAATGAATATTTATAACTTATATCTTGACACTAAGCACATCCATATAGATTTTTCCAGGAAATCTTGATGAAATAAAATTCAAATTCATAATAGAATGGAAGAAGAAAACTTATAAGAAAAACCTGTAACTTGTTTTCGTAGTGGAAAACACATGTAAGATTGGTTATTGCTCCCAACCTTAGATCAGAGCTACCACCTATGCCTATTGTGTCACCCTTGAGCTAAATATTGATCCAACCAACCAAGTGACCTCTCTCAGAGTATAGGGTTCCAAGCTTTATGTGAAGATTCTCTATGCCATTTCAGTACTTCTCAAAATTTTCATATGATTCAAAATGGTGTCCCATTCTCTTGTTTTTCTTTTATTTAAATATTTGCTTAGGTTTTTGACACTTGTTCGAGCCTCTTGCTCATTGATATCCTATCAAATCAATTTTATGTTCATTGGCCACCTGTCAATATGATTATTACTCATGTTCCTAAAAACTTGAGATCTTGTCTCACTTCTGTTGACTTAACTCAACCAATTTTCACCACTTGTCCCCCTTCTCGTGTCACTTAGTGGTTCCCTTTATATCCATAGATATTCTCTTGTAAGAGTCCCTCACTTTTGTCTCCTCTTTCTCTTTTATTAATAAAATAATAAAAACTAAAACAATAATAATTCTTTGAGTTAAATCACTAGGATCAATAATGTGTTGTTTATAAAAAAAATAGTAAAGTAAATAATCAAGATTAAAGTTTGGAATTTCTAGGTATCGCAAGTTTTGAGACCAAGCAAAAAGAATCCACCCAAGATGAAGGGTGAAGAAGACCACTTTGAGAAAAGACTCAATTAAATATCAACTAGCAACAACCGCTTTTATGTAAAAAGTGGTGATATACGTCGATCGGTGCCATTAATTGTAAAAGGTGGAAAATGACGTTGATTGGCACATATCAACCACTTTTTACGTAAAAGTGGTTGTTACTAGTTGACGGCCTACATGCATGGGCACAACCATAAATATATTTATACATTTTAAATTTAATAATTAAGTATTATTTAGTAATTACTTAATTATTATTTAAAATAAAATAATTAATAATTTAGTTAATATTATTATTAATTAAATAATTTATTAATAATAATAATAATAAATAAATTAGTAATAATTTATTATTAATAAAAAAATATTATTTAATTATTAAATAATAATAAATTATTATTAAATTATTAAAAATTAATTAATTAAAAATTATATATTAATATTTATTAATTAATAAAAATTAAATTATTGATTATCAATAATAAAATAAATATTAAATAACAATTACATATAAACTAGAAAATAATATAGCACAAATAAAATAAGTATAACAAAATAAAGATATTATTAAAATAATACATTAATAATGGAAAAACATATTTAAAGATTATAAAATAATTTAGCAAAAATAAAATAGTAATTAACATAGTAATTAATAAAGTTATTAATATAAAAAAATATTGCATGTAATAATAAGAAAGTAATAACAACATAAACCCATTACTAAAATAATACATTAATAATGTGAACATATATAAATAAAGTAAGAAAACATTAATAATACATAAATATATTAATGTCTTAATTAATTAATACATTAATTCAATGTATAAATAAAGTATCAATATATTAATGTATAATGTAATGTATTAATGTAACCTATAATTTAATAAATATATTAAGCGTGGAATCTATTAATAAATGTATAAATTAATAGATTGTTAAAATATTAAAATTAGTTAATTATGAATAGTTTAATAAAACATATATACATTAATAAAGTATTAAAGTTTCAAAAAATACAATAATACATAACATTATTAAAGTATTAATAATGCATGAATAAAATAAAAATACATTTATAATACATTATAGGATAAACACATTTATATATTTATAATAGATTAATATATTATTTAAATGATATATAAATGAATGTATACAATACTAAATACATTAATGTGTTATTAATACAATTATAAAG
>JZKD02S1162515.1:2462-17745 GCA_000966675.3 Picea glauca | reverse complement strand
CCACCATTTCCAAATGGCTCAAAACAGTTTTCTGGCCATTTTGGCAATTTACTATTTTTAGCAGGTTTTAACTTCCGGGGCCATTTTGAGGGTCCAAATGAAGGTTTTTTTAGATTGAGTTTCTCAATGATATCAAAATTAATTATTGAGCCCCCAAAATGAATCTCCTCGAAAATACCTTTCCAACGAGCTATCACACGCCTAAAACGAAGATCGTATGCAAAAGTTACGACCCCGGGAAGTTCATGTACTCACTTACCCACACAGGGCCCACATGACTTTTGGCCCTCCATCTCCTAGGGTTAGGTTTCTCGATGTCTAGGAATTTTGGCTTTCCCGTCCATTGTAAACAGTCCTCTAGAGCCTCACTGTACTCCTCTTCTGGCAAATGCACGTAGTCGTCACATCTCTTCTCAGAGATAAGCTCCAACCTTTCTAGCGAGTCTTTCACTCTGTATTTTTACAGTCTCTGTACATTTCTATGATTAATAGAAATTGTGTATTACTGTATATTTGTGTTTATGGTTGCATCTCTGATACATTCCTATTATATTATTGAATATATACAATATCTCTATGCATTTCTTTATTATATCTCCGCTCTCATTTCATGCTGAAAATAATCCGGATCATTCTCCCTCCCACCACATTGACCATTCCATTCATCTCATCCCTAGATCTACCTTACCTAATGCCCCTACTTACCGGTTGGCCCCAACAGAAACAGAGGAAATGGAAATACAATTGACCAAACTCATCAACTTTGGCCACATCCAACCTTCATCTTCTCCCTGTGTTTTTTCCACCTTTGTCATCCCTAAATGAGATACCTCATAAATGCACCTTGTCACGGATTATCGAGCCTTGAAAAAAGCCACAATAAAAAACTGTTACCCCCTTCCCCATATTGAGGAACTACTCGACACCCTCCAAGGATCTAAGTGGTTTACTAAATTGGATTTGACAGCTGGCTACCATCAAGTTCGAATGAACCCAGATGATGTTTGGAAAATAGCGTTCAAGACCAAATTTTGTCTTTTTGAGTGGAAAGTCATGCCTTTCGGTCTCACGAATTCCCCATCCACTTTCATGAGGCTCATCAATGACATCTTCAAAGAACGTTTGGGTTGATTTGTGGTCATCTACTTAGATGACATTCTCATCTTCATTTGAACATGTGACACTCACATGCAACATGTTCGACAAGTTCTCCAAATTATCGAAGAACACAAGTTGCAAATCAAAGAGAAGAAATCCTATTTTGGTCATACTTTAGTCCCCTATATCAACTTTGTGTTCAACTCAGAGGGTATTCAACCAAATCTAGCTCACATCCAAGCATTGAAACAATGGCCTCTACCTTCTTTGGCTAAGGAATTGAAAATATTTTTGGGTGGCATCAATTTCTATCGTAAGTTCATTCCCTCTTTTTCAAATCTTTCTTGACCTCTGCATAAGCTCTCAAATACTTCTTTTGCATTCATCTAGACCAGAGAAGAAACAACTCACTTTTCTCAGCTCAAATATGCCCTCTGCTCATCCCCTATTTTACATCTGCCAGACCTCTCCCAACCCTTTGAGATTGATTATTATGCCTCACAATATGATATTGGTGTCATACTTAAATAGGGAGGACACCCCATTGCTTACCACTCTAAAACCATGTCTAAGGAAAAGAAAAATTATAGTATCTATAACAAGGAATTTTATAGTCTAGTGCAAGAACTCAAACAATGGAGGCATTATTTGTTGGGAAAATAAACCATTATGCATACCGACCACCACCCTTTGATTTTCATCAACCCTCAATCAAAGATTCAGGAACAAAGGCACCTTAAATGGGCCTCCTACATTCAACAATTTCACTTAGTCATCAGATACAAGAAAGGCACTTCTAATAAAATGGTTGATTTGCTAAGTCGACCTCCCACTCCAGTTCTTTCCATTATAGAAGTACATTGTGCTACTTATGACACATGGAAAGATCAATATGCTACTGACACTAACTTTCGAGAGATTTGGGAATCTTTGCAAAGCCCCACAGTGATCAATTAGACCCCCTTCCTAGACTACACTATTCGGGATGGGTGGCTATATAAGTTGAATTTCCTATGCATTCCACACTCATAAGACCACCTCTTGCTCATCAAGGAAGTGCATGCTTCAGTCTATGGGGGGCACTTCGGGACCACAAAGACCACCCAACATCTGTAATGCCATTTTAATTAGCCTTCCATGCAGCCTCAAGTTGAAAAATATATCAGAGCTTGTGCCTTATGCTCACAATCCAAGCCATCCAACTAGAAGCATGGGTTGTATCAACCACTGTTGCTTCCTTCTCGACCTTGGGATTCAATATCAATGGAATTCCTAAGTGGACTTCCAACAACCCAAAAGAAACATGATGCAATCTGGGTAGTGGTATGCCGCTTCAGAAAAATGGCACTTTTTATCCCATGCACAAAGACTACTACAATAGCGCAAATAGCAGAACTCTATTTCCATCATGTTTGGCCCCATTTTGGCCTCCCAAGTAGTATTATCTTAGACAAAGATTCTCACTTCCTCGGTATATTTTGGAAGACCATGTGGGTGTTATTGGGGTGCCACCTCAATTTTTCTACTGCATTCCATCCTCAAACGGATGGCCAAATAGAGGTTGTCAACAGAGTCTTGGTGCATTCTCTCTGAACTCACTTTGGGAGAAGCAAACAATGGGACAATTACTTACACATTCTCCAGCATAGCTACAACAAGGCAACACATTCTTCTACAAGATTTTCACCTTTTGAATTCTTCTTGGCTTCCAACTAGCATCTCCAACCAAGTTTCTACTCACATGGGCTCCTCAAGGTACCTTCCATCAACAACAGGAACAACTTTGAGCTCAACGATTTCTCCAAAAAATTGCACAACGCCATAGTGCAGTCACATCAGCACTCAAAGAAGCCCAAGATCATTCCAAGAAGTGCCATGAAAAACAAAGAACCTTCATGGCCTTTCAACCAGGGGATCAAGTCTTCTTACACTTGGATAAGAAGCACTTCAAAGGCCACCATCACAAGATATCGCCAATTAGATATGGTCCATATACAATACTCGACAAGATTGGATAAAATGCATATAAGTTGGATCTGCCACCACAAATGGGAATCCACAATGTCATTAATGTAAATCACTTAAAGTTGTTTGAGCCTTCTGATGCAGGAGCATCCACAACACATCAAGCGAGCTAGCGCGTGGAGCAGGAAGGATAGTTGGACAGCGCCTACAAATTTTGAAATGCTTTGGAAATTGTTGCGTCATTCTTTATTGAACCATTCATAAAGAAGCGCACTTGTATTGTAAAGGGGACCTTGAGCCTTTAAGCTCTCATCCTTAGTATATAGGAAGGCATTTAATAAATTTAATGTTGTTAGATAGGAATTAATTGTAGATTTGATAGTTGTAGAATTTGAGAGGGAAAAAGGATATAGACACCCTCCTTTGTACATTGTAATATTATTTAGAATCATTCATTTGGGAGCAGGAAGAGAAGAGCAGCGGAGAATTTGTGAAGAACACCCCTGTATAGATGTTATTGAATTAATAGAAGAGTCTGTGATTCAATTTCATGCTTGGTGTTGTTTCTCTGTGCATGATGCTCATATGTTCTTGAATGTTTTTCTTTCCTTGTATGCATTTGCTTTTGAATATGCCTTGCAAGTGATTTCAGAGGTTTAAACCTGAAGTCTGAGAGAGAAGAGAATGAGTTTCAATTGTTTCTCTCTTTGAGCCGAGAGATTCCTGCATAGGGTGCAGTCGAATTCATCTGCATAGAGTGTGTTGATGAGGCTCAACAGTTAAGATCTCATTCTCGTTCACCCAGAAGTTTATTTGGGATTGGTAGAGCCGAGCAGGAGAAGTGCAGACTGAAATTGAAATTTCAGTTGTAAGTCTGAGCATGGAGCTAAGGACTGTTGTAGCAGGAAGTGCACAGAGTCTGGAAGAATTCGACACTTCAAGAGTTGTTGGAGGTCGAACGTGAGAATCGTGTGCAAAGTCTCTGAGGGAGTTAGAGTCAACAAGCTCAGGAGGGATAGTTCCCTGGTGACACCGCAAGAACAGACCAGGGAGAAGGTTCGAGCAGAAAAATATTTGAAGCGGAAGGATCCCTCAAGGAAGAGGAATCAACGGGCGGTCTTGCAGGGAGAAATCTGCGAAGACCCGATGATCGTCAGATCTTGGAGAAGCTGCGTGAGGTTTATCCCTTAGGCGCAGGAAGAGAATTGAGGCCATCGGGATTCGGACTTCGGAGTTTGTGGAGGTAAGATTTTATACTTGTCGAAATCGCGAGTAGCGATTTCTCGATTTAATCGGAGCCATCGATCATAACAGGGACAGGTGGCACGAGATCCCGGAGTATCAAGGTTCGAAACTTCGGAACTCTTGATGTTAAAGTGATTGCGGAGGATTCGCAAAATCCTGAATTGTGACAGGTCCCACGGTGATAGTGTGGGGTATTGACAGGTGGCATCACGTTTCGAGGCTCGGGACTTGGGAGGCCCTAGGAAACAGCACCACGGAAATCGTGAATTCCCGATCGGTGATTGCTCGATCGCTACAAGTGTGTGGAGTCCAAGCGACAGCAGCAAGGACAGGTGTCATTGGAGAATCGACACATCGGGGTTTGGAGGTTGAAGTTTCCACTCACTGACATCATGAGTAGCGATATACCGATAGGGAGAAATCCGATAGAAAAGGGGAATAAAGTCAGCGATTGACCATGTCGGGGTTCGGGGACTCGTAAGGCATAAGGCACACGAGCATAGAATTCACGGCATTGTAAATTCTGATTTCCCGACAAGTAAGGGGGAGATCGCAGAGGGGAGATACTTGTGGGTATTAAGAACTCCCGAGTGGAGTTGGAAGAGTTCTTTAACTCTTCGGGCCTGAGCGAGAGAAGGTCTTGGTGGGAGCGATTGGACTGCGAGGGTCACGACTTGCGTCAGAGTGGTATCCGGGCCAGAGAAGAGCTCTCTTTGTTTTCAGTAGCAGAGAAGGAGAAGAGAAGACATCATGTCGCCAAGGAGGGAGAGGAAGTCACCTGATCGAGAAGACAGGGATGCTCAAAGAAGAGGGAGGCCAGCAGGGAATCCAGAGATGGAGCACCAGATGAGAGATCTCCGAGCAAGGCTTGAGGAGATGGAGATAGCGCAGAGACGCGGAGTCGGTGCTGGAGATTTCAATGACTCCGAGGTGGAAGAGGAAGCTGGACATGATGAAGGAGAGGTCACAGTTGAGGATGCGTCGACCGAGCGATTAATCAAGGCCATTGCCAGGATGAGCTCCAAAACCAAAATGGACATTCCAACTTACAAGGGAAGCCTGGATGCAAAAGAGTTGTTGGATTGGATCCGAGCACTCAACACCTACTTCGATTATGAGGATATCGAAGAGGACAAGAAGATAAGGCATGTTGTTACGAAGTTGAAAGGACATGCAGTCTTATGGTGGGATGAGCTACAGGCAGATAGGCATTCCAAAGGAAAACAGAAAATCAAGAACTAGGACAGGATGATCGCTAAGATGAAAGCAAAATTCATCCCGAGGGATTATTAGATCACTTTGTTTAGGCGAATGCAGAACCTGAGACAGAAGCTGATGACGGTGAAGGAGTACACCGAGGAGTTTTACAGACTCAATACCATAGCAGGTCATCGAGAGAGCGATGATGAGAAGGTGGCGAGATATCTGAATGGTCTAAGGTATGACATTCAGGATGAGCTAAGAATGCTAACCATCAGGACGGTGGAAGATGCTTACCAATTGGCTCTGAAAGCCGAGGAGAAGTTGAGCCACAAGCAAGGTCAGCGAGGTCAAGGCAGGAGTTAGCCGAGAGGAAAAGAAGTTGCCCAAGAAAGAACTCAGAAGCCCAAGGAGGAATGGAAGAAGCCTCAGGGTAAGATGGAAAGGGGTGGAACCTCACAACAGAGGCAGCCATATGTTGAGCTGAGGAGGCAGCATACAGAGCAGGGAGGTGGTTATGATGACACCAACGCTTTTCCTTGTACTAGAGGTCGAGGTAGAGGTAGAGGAGGAATCATCACATGTTTTACATGTGGAAAGGATGGACATAAAGCCTTTGACTGTCCAGACAGGAAAAAGGACAGAGGAGAAACTCACATCACCGAGGCGCAGAGGCATGATGTTGAGGATGAAGACACCAGAAGTGGGAAGTCACTGATGGTGCATAAATTTCTTTTGATGCCTGAGAAAGAGGTGGAGGACACAACTCAAAGATGCAGACTGTTCAGGACCACATGCAAGACCAAGGGCTGGAAATGCAAGGTCATTGTGGACAGTGGAAGAACCGACAATCTCGTTTCGACCGAGATGGTGGAAAGGCTGGAGATGGAGACAACTGATCACCCGAGCCCATACAAAGTATCATGGCTACAGAAGGGACATCAGGTGAGTGTCACTAAACAATGTTTAGTTGATTTCAAAATGGGTGAATATAAAGATATAGTTCTATGTGATGTCATTCCCATGGATGTCTGTCATGTATTATTGGGTAGACCATGGCAGTATGAACGAAATGTGGTTCATGATGGGAGAATGAACACATACACCTTAGAGAAGGATGGGATGACCCATAATTTTCTTTCGATAAAAGATAAATAAGTGAAGCCGGAAGTAAACAGCACAATACTTCTCATGAGTGGGAAGGAACTTCTCACAGAGATGGAGAAGAACGAAGATCCACAATTCTTTGTTGTCAAGAAGCCGAGAATTATCCTGACAAGCACAAGAGTGGATGACCTACCAGACGAGATTCAAGAACTATTGGGAGAGTTCGTTGATATCATCGTGGACGAGCTACCTCGTTCTTTTCCACCGATGAGGAGTGTGAGTCACCATATAGACCGCATACCAGGGGAAAGTTTGCCAAATAAAGATGCATACAGGTTGACACCTCAGGAGAATGAGGAAGTCAAGAAGCAGGTACAGGATCTGCTAGACAAGGGACTGGTTAGGGAGAGTCTCAGTCCATGTGTTGTTCCAACAGTACTAAGTCCAAAGAAGGATGGAGGGTGGAGAATGTGTACAGACTCCAGGGCGATAAACAAAATTACCATCAGGTACAGATTTCCACTACCGAGAATGGATGATCTGATGGATTGCCTGAGTGGGGAAAATTATTTTTCAAAGATTGATCTGAAAAGCGGATATCATTAGATTCGCATGAGAGAGGGAGATGAATGGAAGATATCATTCAAGACAAATGAAGGTTTTTACGAATGGTTGGTCATGTCGTTTGGCTTGACAAACACGTCGAGCACATTCATGAGACTGATGAATGAAGTCCTGCGGGAATTCATCGGGAAGTTTGTAGTCGTGTATCTGGATGACATACTGATCTTCAGTAGGACAAAGGATGAACATTTGAATCATTTGGGAATTGTGATGAGGAAGCTACAGCAGGATAAGTTGTTGATAAATTTGAAGAAGTGCTCGTTTTTGCAGACAGGGCTCATTTATTTGGGTTTTGTTATCTCAGCGAATGAGCTGAAGATGGATCCGGAGAAGGTAGAAGTGATAAAGAGTTGGCCATCATCGAGAAATGTTTTTGAGGTGAGGAGTTTCCATGGATTGGCTAGTTTCTACAGAAAATTCATTCGGAATTTCAGTGGAATTAGCGCAGCAATGATGGACACAGTGAAGAAGCGACACAAGACTTTTCACTGGACAGCAGAGGCTAAGAAGAGAATCAATCTGTTGAAGCGGAAGATCACAGAGTAACCAATTATGGTGTTGCCTGATTTCTAGAAGACATTTCAAATGAAATGTGATGCAAGCGGATATGCCGTAGGAGGGGTCTTGAGTCAGGATGACAGGCCAGTGCCATATTTCAGTGAGAAACTAGATGATGCAAAGCTGAAATACTCCACGTATGATAAGGAGTTTTATGCCATCATACAGGCATTAAAGAAGTGGAGGAATTACTTGATACCCAAGGAATTTGTATTGTACAGTGACAATCATGCATTGCAGTTTGTAAGTCAACAAGAGAAGTTGAACCAGAAGCATGCAAAATGGGTAGAGTACATGCAGAATTTCACATTTGTGATCAAACACATTTCAGGGACTGCTAACAAAGTGGTTGATGCTTTGAGCAGGAAATGTTTACTATTGCAGGAGTTCAAAGTCAAGACATTGGGTTTTGAGAATCTAAAGGACATGTATGCAGGTGATGCAGACTTCAGAGAAGCGTACGAAGCAGCTGAGAATCCAATTCTTAGGGATCGAAGTCCATGGATAGATTATATGATCCAAGGTGGATTTTTGTTTAGGGGCAATCAATTATGCATTCTGAATTGCTCCATGAGGGAGAATTTGGTGAAGGAAAAGAATAGTGGCGGATTGGCAGGTCATTTTGGACATGACAAAACATTCGCAAAACTAAGCGAATCATATTTTTGGCTGGGCATGCGAACCGATGTCAAAATATTTGTTGACAGATGCAGGATTTGTCAACATTCAAAAGGGAGAAAGAAAAATGCAGGGTTTTATCAACCATTGCCCATACCTGAGAGGCCATGGGAGGCGATCAGTATGGATTTTGTTTTGGGTTTGCCGAGAACGCAAAGAGGAGTTGATTCCATATTTGTGGTGGTCGACAGGTTTTCCAAGATGGCACATTTTATTCCATGTCATAAGACCAGCGATGCGACCCACATCGCAAACTTATTTTTCAGAGAAATTGTGCAACTACATGGATTGTCGAGAAGTATAGTCTCGGATCGGGATACAAAATTCATAGGTAATTTTTGGAGGACGCTATGGAAAAAGCTAGGAACTAATCTGGCATTTAGTTCATCTTATCATCCGCAGACGGATGGGAAAATAGAGGTGGTGAACCGAAGTCTGGGGGATCTATTGAGAAGCTTGGTGACAGATCACCATAGCATTTGGGACCAGATATTGCCACAGGCAGAGTTCGCGTACAATTATTCAGTGAATCGGAGTACAGGAAAAATCCCATTCTATATTTTGTATGGAACACTGCGAAGGGAAGTTTCTGAGCTCAGGGAGTCAGAACAAGGTGCGACTAGAAGTGCTAGCGCTGAAGAATTCACTGAGGCAATGCAGGAACTTCACAGTCAAGTGAAGCAGTGACTAATGAAATCAAACCAGGAGTACAAGCGCAGAGCCGATCAGCGAAAGAGACAACTTCAGTTTGAAGTTGGTGATTTGGTTCTGGTGCACTTGAGGAAGGAAAGGTTCCCAAGGGGAATGTATAACAAGCTCAAAATGAAGAAAATCATGTCGTGCAAAGTCCTGAGAAAATTTGGAGAAAACTCTTACGAGCTTGAGTTTTCGGATGGCATCGGGATATCTCCGATTTTTAATGTTTCGGATTTATACCCATACAGGGCTAGAAAAGTAGAAACTGGAACTGAGGAACCAGTAATCCAGTGGCAGAAGCAATTACCAGTAGCAGAAAAGACGTAGATGGAATGCATACTGGATAAGCGAGTGGGTAAGAAAACCAGACGAAAGCAGTATTTTGAATATCTGGTAAAATGGAAGAATCACCTAGTGGAGGATGCTAGTTGGGAGATAGACGCAGTGATTCAAAAGCATAGGCACACCGTGCGGGAGCTCATCGACAGGAGCCCATGAAAATTTTTGAGCCGAGGAGTATGATGCAGGAGCATCCACAACACATCAAGCGAGCCAGCGCGTGGAGCAGGAAGGATAGCTGGACAGCGCCTACAAATTTTGAAATGATTTGGAAATTGTTGCATCGTTCTTTATTGAACCATTCATAAAGAAGCACACTTGTATTGTAAAGGGGACCTTGAGCCTTTAAGCTCTCATCCTTAGTAGATAGGAAGGCATTTAATAAATTTAATGTTGTTAGATAGGAATTAATTGTAGATTTGATAGTTGTAGAATTCGAGAGGGAAAACGGATATAGACACCCTCCTTTGTACATTGTAATATTATTCAGAATCATTCATTCAAGAGTAGGAAGAGAAGAGCAGCGGAGAATTTGTGAAGAACACCCCTGTATAGATGTTATTGAATTAATAGAAGAGTCTGTGATTCAATTTCATCCTTGGTGTTGTTTCTCTATGCATGATGCTCATATGTTCTTGAATGCTTTGCTTTCCTTGTATGTATTTGCTTTTGAATATGCCGTGCAAGTGATTTCAGAGGTTTAAACCTAAAGTATGAGAGAGAAGAGAATGAGTTTCAATTGTTTCTCTGTTTGAGCCAGGAGAATCCTGCATAGGGTGCAGTCGAATTCATCCGCATAGAGTGCGTTGATGAGGCTCAACAGTTAATCTCTGATTCTCGTTCACCCAGAAGTTGATTTGGGATTGGTAGAGCCGAGCAGGAGAAGTGAAAACTGAAATTGAAGTTTCATTTGTAAGTCTGAGGAGGGAGCTAAGGACTTCTCTAGCAAGAAGTGCACAGAGTCTGGAAGAATTCGACACTTCGAGAGCTGTTGGAGGTCGAACGCGAGAATCGTGTGCAAAGTCTCTGAGGGAGTCAGAGTCGACAAGCTCAGGAGGGATAGTTCCCTGGTGACACCACGAGAATAGACCGGGGAGAAGGTTCGAGCAGAAAAAGATTTGAAGCGGAAGGATCCCTCAAGGAAGAGGAATCAACGGGCGGTCTTGCAGGGAGAAATCTGTGAAGACCCGACGATCGTCAGATCTTGGAGAAGCTGTGTGAGGTTTATCCCTTAGGCGCAAGAAGAGAACCGAGGCCATCGGGATTTGGTCTTCGGAGTTTGTGGAGGTAAGAGTTTATACTCGTCAAAATCGCGAGTAGTGATTTCTCAATTTAATCGGAGCCGTCGATCATAACAGGGACAGGTGGCACGAGATCCCGGAGTATCGGGGTTCGAAACTTCGGAACTCTTGATGTTAAAGTGATTGCGGAGGATTCGTGAAATCCCGAATTGCGATGGGTCCCACGGTGATAGTGTGGGGTACTGACAGGTGGCATCGCGTTTCGGGGCTCGGGACTTGGGAGGCCCTGGGAAACGGAACCACGGAAATCGTGAATTCTCGATCGGGGATTGCCCGATCTCTACAAGTGTGTGGATTCCAAGTGACAGCAGCGAGGACAGGTGTCATCGAAGAATCGGCACGTCGGGGTTTGGAGGTTGAAGTTTCCACTCGCTGACATCACGAGTAGCGATATCCCGATAGGGAGAACTCCGATAGAAAAGGGGAAGAAAGTCAGCGATTGACCATGTCGGGGTTCGGGGACTCGTAAGGCATAAGGCACGCGAGCATAGAATTCACGGCATCGCAAATTCTGATTTCCTGACAAGTAAGGGGGAGATCGCAGAGGGGAGATACCTGTGGGTATTAAGAAATATCGAGTGGAGTTGGAAGAGTTCTTTGACTCTTCGGGCCTGAGCGAGAGAAGGTCCTGGTGGGAGTGGTTGGACTGCGAGGGTCACAACTTGCGTCACCTTCCCTCTTGGAAGAACTAGTCACCATCACTCATCTAGTGGAAAACATTCATGATTTCCAACTCCCATTGGCCAAAGACACTATACTGGACACTCGAAGTCGCTCTACAAGACATCATACTTACACTTCCTATCTGGTAGCTTGCCAAGGCCAAACTCCAGCTCAGGAAAAGTGGATCAAAAATTATGTATTGCACAACAAGTTTCCACATCTTCTCATGGAAGCCGGGATGCTTATAAATCTAAACAGGGAGGAATTGGGCTAAGGAGGCCACCTAGGGGAACGCCCACCTAGGGTGCACAAGTCAATCACCTAGGCGCAACACTTCTTCACCTTTTGATGATGAATTAAATATATGTAAAATAAATGGTTCCATATAAGGTGAACTAGGACTAAAATAAAGCATTCTTACCTTTTCTTCTGAAGCTATGTGTCTTGGTTGTTTTCTTTTCTGAGTTTTCATTTTACATTCACAGCAATTTCATTTTTAGGGTTTCTGAAGAATAACGAGTGCGCCTTCCTTCATGGATGCCTCCTCGTGACTCTGTTTTCCGTGATTCCACCTCTAAGAGCAATTTTATCTCATTATCTAGCCACTCTCTCAGGGAGCAAATCATTTCCTTCGAGTTTTCTGAGGCAGAAGGGAGGGCGCACCAACTGGGGTTTGCACCCTTGTTGGTTTCTTCTTTGTGGGAATGAAGTCAGTGTGACCTCTTCCATGGTTGCACTGGAATTCTCCCAATAATCCTCGGAGGTCACTCTGAGTTGCCAAAACCTCTTGGCCACTCTCATATCACCCCTATCTAGATCCCCATTTGCTTGGTCACCCAAACTAATGGTGCGCCCCTATTCAGATTTGCGCTCCTGAGGAGCGTTTTTGGTTAGAAGTCGAGTTATGGCTTGTGTGGTCACCTTCTCTTGTATATTACCTTCTTGGTTAGATCACATTGTGATAATATGGTTATATTTGTCACATTGAGACAATATGGTTATGTTCGTCACAATGTGTCTTCATCGTATAAGGCAATGTTTGTCACAT
The DNA here is from genome assembly GCA_000966675.3 of Picea glauca. Lineage (NCBI taxonomy): Eukaryota > Viridiplantae > Streptophyta > Pinopsida > Pinales > Pinaceae > Picea > Picea glauca. Next base: position 5,223 of record JZKD02S1162515.1, on the reverse strand, counting down.
TGTGACAATATGGTTATGTGTATCACGTTGATACAACTCGGCTATGTTTTTCACATTGTGAGGATAGATTATTTTCATCACATTATGACAATTGGATATTTGTGTCACATTGTGAAGACAAGATATTTTTTTTCACATATTGATGACGACAGGGATATTGCAACAACGGAGCTATGTTCATCACATTGTGATGATAAGAGATTTAAGTAAAATGTGGTTATGTGATGAACATAAATGTCGCATGTTCATCGTATGTGATATAGATATGTGATAAACATAAATTTCACATGTTCATCACATTGTGAAAAGATGACATTTATTTGCACCACCATTAGATGATGGGATATTTGCACCACATTGCGACGATGAGGCTATGTTCATGACATTGATAGAAAATCATGTTGAACTCTGTAGATGATGAATTATATTTTTTATCAGGACATTGTGGCGATGGGACTATGTTCATCACAAGGTCAACGAGGGTCAACCATAGTTATGTTTGTTTCAATACGACAATATGGTTATGTTCGTCACATTTTATGTTCATCGTAAAAGGATAAGTTTGTCACATTGCGAGAATATGTTTATGTTTACCACATTGTGAGGGTAGGGCTATGTTTTTCACAATGCGAGAATAGGATATTTGCATCACATTATTCCTATTGGATATTTTCATCACATTGTGACGACGAAGATATGTTCATAACATTGCAATGATAGGATAATGTTTTTCACATATTTATGATGATGGTAATATTTCAGCAATAGGTATATGTTCATCACACTAAGACGAAAGGACATTTAAGTAAAAAGTGACTATGTGATTAACATAAATGTTTTATATTCATCGTATGATCATTGTATGTCGTATGGATATGTGATGAACATAAATGTCATATGTTCATCACATTACAACAACATGACATTTATTGTGATTACAAGGATATGTTCATCACATCTTGATGAAAGGACATTGTTTTTCACATTATGACAACATGATATTTGCATCACATTGCAACGATGAGGCTATGTTCATCACATTGATAGAAAAATATCTTGAACTTTGTATATGATGAATTATATGTCTTCTAAGGACATTGTGATGATGGGTCTATGTTCATCACACTGTGATGATAGGATATTGTTTGTCACATATTAATGACGATGGGGATATAGCGATAATGAGGCTATGTTCATCACATTTTGATGACCTCACATTTAAGTAACAAGTGGCTATATGATGAACATAAATTTCCTATGTTCTTCGTATGTCATATTTCTATGTGATGAACATAAATATCATATTTTCATCACATTGCAATGACAAGAAATTTATTTTGAGGAAAACGCTATGTTCATCACATTGTGACGACAAGACATTGTTTGTGACATTATGACGAAAATATATTTGTGTCACATTGAGGCAATGAGGATATGCTCATCACATTCTAATGACAAGGCTATGTTCGTCACATTGTGATAATATGATTATGGCCAACCATGGTCATCTATGGAAAACAACTGTTAAACGTGGTTAACCATTATCAACCATGGTAAAGCATGGTTAACCATCATCATGGTGAACCGAGGTCAACCATAGTTATGTTTTTCACATTGCAAGAATATGGTTATGCTATTCACATTATATGTTTATCGTATAAGGCTATTTTTGTGACATTGAGACAATATGGTTATGTTCACCACATTACGATGGTGGGACAATGTTCTTCACATTGCTAGCACAGGATATTTTTGTCACGTTTTGATGAATGGATATTTGGGTCACATTACTTTGACGAGGATATGTTCATAACATTGCGATTATAAGATATTTTTTGTGACATATTAACGATGACGGGGATATTGTGATGATGGGGATATGTTCATTACATTGCAACGATAATACATTTAACTAAAAATTGGCTATGTAATGAACCTAAATGTCATATGTTCATTGTATTTCGTAAGACTATGTGATGAACATAAATGTCTATTTTTTATCGCATTGCTACAACATGACATGTATTGCAACAATATCATTATGTTCATCACATTGCAATGATAAAACATCATTTTTCACATTATGATGACAAGATATTTGCATCATATTGTGAAGACGAGACTATTTTCATCACATTGTGACGACAAGGATATGTTCATCACATTGATAGAAAATCATCTTGAAATTTGTAGATGATGAATTATACTTGTTCTAAAGACATTTATAGTAAATCTTCTTGATTTATACTTGTTCAAAGGACACTAATAGAAAACCATTTAATAATTTCTAACTGTTATAATAAAATTGGTAGCAAATCATTTGGAACCTTGGAGATGACGATTTATACCCATTCTAAGGACATTTATATAAATGAACTTGAAATTTGATGATGATTTATTGTTGTTATAAGTACATTTAAGTACAACACACATGGATCATAGAGTGTATGCATTGCACCATGATACAAACTATGACCAATATACATTCATATATAATTTCTATATATTTTTCATTGATTATGTTTGTCATTGGTGGGATAATTAACAAAAACAAGTCTTTCACCCATAAAAAAAATCTGTCATTAAAAATATATATATAATTTCATTAAAAGACACACACTTAAAAGAATAAGTTTCATACAATCATTAAACCATATTCTCAAACCATTAAAATAAAGAGAAGTGTTATCGTCATTTATAACCATACCAATTATATATATATATATATATATATATATATATATATATATATATATATATA
>JZKD02S1162504.1:0-12757 GCA_000966675.3 Picea glauca | reverse complement strand
ATGTCTAGTTGAAGAGATCCCCCAAGCTTGGCTCCCCAAGACCTAGATAATAGCAAACCATACTTCATAGGTATATCAACGATAACTACATACATTAGAACACTTTTTACCGAAACTTGGGCAAGAGTTATCACTAAATATTTGATCATGCCCATACACTTAACTCTCTTTGAATTGAAAGAATACAGATCCCCATATGGCCTGGTGATTTCGAGGCCCAGTCCGTCCATAATAGACTTGGGCATCACGTTATGAGAGGCTCCAGAATCTAGCATGCAATTATGCAGTAGGCGATCGTGCACGTTTAGTGTAATGTATAAGGGGGAGACGGTATCCCTGGCACCTTCAAAATGTGGACCAAAAGTTATATTAGGCTTATCATCTTCCAAACTTATCACGTCAGACTGACTTTCTAAATCTGAAAAATTTATCATTTTGGTTATTTGCTTTCGATACACGGGATTCTTTGCCAATTTGACAAGGGGTATTGGTATCTTGATCTTATTTATCTCATTTTCCAAGCTGATGCCTCCCACGAGTTTATCTGTTTCTTTAGTTGAAACTTTGGTCTCCTTCTTTTCTAACTTATTTGTTTGCATTTCTTTATTATCAGTTAGTTTTGTTTCCAATGTTTGCGTTCCGGCTACCTTAGCTTTCCCAGCTTGGATCTTAGCCTCCTTTACTATGGTATTTAGCAAGTCCACTCCCTTTCCTTTGGTATTCTGTATCTCAGTGCCTTTTGGAGTGTGCTCATATGTTTCGCCTCTTGGCAGGATTTTCTTTGGTTGAGTAGTCGACACAGATTTATTTTTAGCCCTCAGATTGTACCTATGTTGGAGCTCGACCATTACAATGTCAACCATTCCTTGATAGGTAGAATCTTCGGTATTGTTTATGTTTTTATATTTATTTGATGGTTGTTTTGTGTTCAGAGACTTCTCATAACCTTCCTTGGTTAAATGGGGTTGCATACAATCGTCGCCCAAATTGTTTACGTCTTCTTCTAGATCCTCAAACTCTTGCATGTCATTCCCTCCTATAAAATTTTCATTTGTTATAGGAGTTTGAATTTTTTGGTCTTCATTTTTAATCTGCCTTTGTTGATTTTGAGGATTGGGGTTTCTTCTAAATTATCTCTTAACAAAGAGATATGCTTTGGATTGATCTAGCTCCATCCTTGAAATTTTATTTGATAGCCCTTTTATTATCCTAGCCATATCATCCATTTTATCATCTGAGGACCTCCCAGATCCTGAGGGTCCTGCTCTCTCTCTAAAATGTTTGGTCTCTTTGTTTCCCGTTTCTATTTTGGTTTTTAATTTACCAGAAGCCATCATGTTCGATTCAATCTCTACGACATCATCTTGCATTCGGGTTAGGTCGAACCCTCTCCTTTCTCTTAATAATAAGGCGAAATCGGGTTCGAAGGCTCCCACGAAGGTTACCTTGGCTGCAAGTTGGGATGGTTTAACTTCAACTGGGATCTTATTGTATAATTTGTTAAATCGTTGAATGAATTCCATAATAGTTTCTGAACTTTTTTTCTTTCAAGATCCAAACTCAGTCAAATAGTATAAATGATCTTTTCTTTCACCCCTTTGTCTGAGAAAAAGAGTCTTCTAGAGCGTCATAGGATAATATCGAACCTGCGGGCAGAATTCGAAACTAGGTTCTTACATGTCCTTCGAAATTTTGGACAAATAACCTTGAATACACATCTTCATGTTCAAGACCTAGGATGTCTGCGAATTGGTCAAAGAAATTTATATGTTTGGTCGCGGTTAGGTCTCCTTCCCCTGTGAACTTGGGTAGTTTTTTCATGTATTTTTCAAGTAGATCATGAAGAGGTATTGGGAGGACCAGAGGATCATATATGGAAACTACTTTAGCGAAAATCATGGGGGGTGGGGATGACCCTTGACCCCCCGCTCCTCCTCTTCCAGCCCCTCCTCCTCCTCCTTTGACAACCACCATAGATACTCTAGGAGAGGAAACCGGTACATTGTATAGAGGGTTTTGGAAGATGTAAAATGGATCTTTAGCTTCTTCGGGAGATGAGAAAATTGAAAAAGGGGGGAACAAGATAAAAGGGATTGGTTCCTCTGATTTGTAGGAGATATAAATGGGAGAATCCGTGGGCGTGGAATCTGAGTATATGGTATACTATTCGAGACTTTGGGAGGTCGAGAAATCTAACTGAAACATTGGTGGGATATCAACCGACGCTAGATTTACTTGGGGATTGTCACCTTCATTTACGCAGGAGATAGTCGAATGAGCCTCAGATTTAACTTCCGGGAACACTAAATTTGGGTTTAGGGTTTCGACCTCAACTGTCTTGGTCGACGTTTCTTCGAAAATGGTTTTGGTGGGAGCTTCTTACAAAGTTACCGTTTCGAGTGGAATCTTAGCCTTAGGTTGCGCTTGTCTAAGATGGTAGACCGCAGTAGTTGGTTTAAGGAGACCTCTATTTTTTAGTATTTTTTCGAGATCGAAAACAGGCATGGCCTGTTTACCATTTGGGTTTTGTTTGGTGTTCCTTCGACTGGATGCCAGCTTACTTAAACGTGGACTCGCCAAGTGAATAATAAGAACTTAGACTTTAGAAGGTGTTCACTCTTTGTTCACTATCAAAGAGTAGAAACTTGCAAATTTCGTTCTCCCAGGGAAAATGATTTCGTATCTCCGTCCCCGACAACAGTGCCAAAAAGATGTTATTCCAGAGCTTATACTTAAGGATATAAAGTATAGAGTCTAGGCATCCAAAAAGAGGGTGTATGATATAAAAGGAAGGAAAACAACTTTCAGGAAAAAAAGTTATGGATGATTTCTGAGTTGTCTCTGTCTAGCTTCAAACTATTCCTGAACACTTATATCATGTTCAATGACTTCCCATGAACGTTCAAGTTCAACCCAGGTGGTGGAATTTTTTTGGGTGGTATCAAAAAGGTTTAAAGCGATGCTAGTTTGATCTGAGAGACTGGGTTCAATGTTGGGTTGTCTTGCAACAGGCACGGTCATGAAGGAACAAAGTTTTAAATGGTTTGTTGCTTTTTAGGTTGTTGTTTCACTCTTAGATTATATGAGGAAGATTCCAAAAATAGGAATAATAATATAACAAATCCAAAGGCATTTTCTCGTAACTAAGTTAACTTTGAAAAGTCATGCATGAAACGAAAGAAAACATGAAGTTGTTGACAATGTGAGGCTTCAATCAAGGAATAATCCCACCTTGTGATAGAACAAGAAAATATACAAGAAAAACTTTAACAAAACATAAGATACAGAGATCTAAATAATTCACAGGTCTTGTACCTGCTGATAGACGATGCAGAGGAAAGACTTTAAACGATTAGATGACTAAAAATAAATGATCACCGCAATAGAGGTTGTACTAAATTGCATCTAAGCATTCGTCAACGATATATATAAGAAATGAAACTAGATGCGAAATAACAAAGGAAACACATAACTCAGTCTTGAAAAAATCTGGAGTCTCTGAATTGCTTTTGTATTAATTCTGGCGAAAGAAAATTTCTCTATTATAATCAGCCCCAAGGAAAAAATCCTTTGTTTTGTTTTCAAAATGTATATTTATACAAGATTAAAATGCTTTGAATTCTAATCATTCTAAAAGTTTTGGTTACAAATGGAAAATTGAAGCGTTTCACTTCCTTGTCCCTTGTTTTCTTCCATGCGGGCAGGGCGTCTTCTTTTCTTGCTCTCCAGCTCCAAAAATAGGATGGAATAAACATCTGTTACTATTTTCCTCCAGAAGTCTTCCCTTTTCCCCGCTCAATACACTTGGCACACCTTTCTATCAACTGGGCTATCAACTTGGAAGGTTTTGCTTGGTTGTTCGCCTTGAAAGTGTAACAATTCTTTGCCAACTATGGAAACCTTCTTCCTACTTGTCAATCTTCTGTGATGATAGCCCACAATTGTAAGCTTGGTTTTATTAACCATTTATCCACTTGGGCAATATCGACCTGACTTATCTGGGATAATTCAACTTGTTCCTTTTCTACATTGTTCTTGATATCTAGCAGGTGTTTGGCTATGTCAATTTTGCCCAATGTTCCAACACTACTTTCCTTATCAAGATCTAACAAATTTTTATTTATCAAACCGAATGTTTCTTCACAAGCATCCCTCATCTCTTTAGCTCTTTTTATACTCTCGTATATATTATGCTCCCATGCCTTCAATAAGATGTTTCCTCTGGTTTTCTATGGGATAGACAAACTGGAACTAATGGCCATCTCTTCTTTCGCAATTGATCTCACAACCTCCTGGAAAGAAACCCAAGCTTCCCCAGCTTATCTTTCTCTCAAGGAGATATCCTTTAGTTCTTATTATATTGTTTGAAAATGATTCTTGTTGGTTTTTACTTTAGCAAGTAGATCCTGTTGAGCTACCTCTACCTTATTTCATATTTCTGTGGCCTGGGATTGGAACATTGTTACGTCTATGACTTGTCTTTTAGCAGAAACTAATTTATATTGTAGCTATTTTATTAGCTCCTCCTGTTGATTTACCTGTGTCTAGATTATCTGTGCCGACTGATGCATATGCTCAAGATCGGATTTGATTTGTTCGATTTCCTGTTGATCAGCTACTATGACTTGCTCGAGATATTTGTTTGCCTCATCCTTGGAATTTGCCTCTACTTTTGTTATCCGAGCCTTCAATTTGTTAATTAACAGGTTCTTTTGTTTCAACCATGCCTTCAAGGTTCCAACTGAATATTGGTTGGTTTTTGCATAAGCCCCCAATGTTCCTATTATCTCATTGACAAATTCTTCCTCTTCCAAAGCTTATCCATGCGTTAAAATATTGTATTTTTTAGCTACTGCACCTGCTCTTTGGTATGTTTCTTGCTAAAAAAGAAGTCACTAGGAGGCAATTCTTCTACAGAGATAAGTGTTAGATCCTCTTTGAATATTATCTATGCATCGGGGTTTCCCTTTCTGAATTGTAAAGGTGTGATCGATGCAATGCGGCTATCGATTTCCTTGAACGATTGTTTCAAGGTAGCATATGTGGTCGGCTCGTCTGATGTGAGAAACAATATGTCACCTACCCCTTTCGAGGGTATCTCGACTTGACCTTTGACCTGTTTTCCCAGTGTAACTATCTCTAGGTTTCCTTCTTCTTAGTTGGGGACCTCATCTTCCTGATTCGAGGTCTCAATTTCCTCTGTCTTTTCATGAGTCTCTTGTTTGTTAGGGTTTGCATCCGTTGAACCTTCAGCTTCTTCTTGCTGTGTACCTGAAGGTTTTGAGGCTCTACCCTGTAAAACTTTGGGGAGGTAACTTCTCTGGTGCTCTTGGAATTTATAGAAATTGACCATATCTTCAGTCAACAGATCTTGAATCCAACTTAAGACTTCAGAGTAGGACCTCACCCCTTGGAATATTTCATCATGAGGTGAGTCTTCGTTCTCATATCTCTTTAGACCACAACTCGCCATGTGATTACTCACAACCTTTATAGGGTCATGTTTCTTAAATTCAATGTCTACTAATTTCATTTCTTCCGAGGTTGTAGCCTCCATTTTGGCATGGCCAAAATCTAATAAAGAATATGTACCAATGTGAATAGGAAAGGATGGTCATACCTTCTTCAATACTCCTTTGAGCTCTTTTCTTATCTCACTGAGCACAATTTGCCTAGTGATATCATGACATACTAGCTTATCTGGCAAGAAAAGTAGCAGAGCATATGGGGGAACAGAGCTACTGTAAACCCTAATGTACGAAAACTCTTCTTCTATATACTAGTCTGCCACATTGCTTAGGTTAGCTATGATTTTATCTAAAATCCTGGGAGGTAGATGGTCGAGTATAGAGACATGCATTGGTACCATTACCCAGTTGAAGATCTCATAAACCAATTCTTTGGGTTTATCGTCCTAGAGTTTCGAGTGGTACACATGAAAAGTCTCTTCATTGGTTGGAGTCCAGCTCCATCTCATTAATGGGAAAGGTTTCATGAAGCAAATAGCGTCCATAATGTAAGCAGACATAAAAAATGAAGATGCATTCCCACTTGCCATGTGTGTTCGATATTCTTTGATTCGGCTGGTCAGACTGTCTGTCAACAATTTGGCCCAGTCGAAAGAGAATCCCTCAGCTACTGTATGGATGAGCGGTACCCATCGGAGAAAAAAGTGAGCGGTGTCCTCCTTCCCATATAATCTACAGACCATCATCGCAAAATACATGAATTGGGGCTCCAACAATGAGATTGAATAAATTCCATTAGAGTCGGCTCTGAATTTCACAGGATGCGAACACCAATCTTTGACCAGGTCGTATAAAATTTTCCTAAATTGCTCACATTACTTCTTTTTGAATCCCTCTAAGAATTCGGCGTTGTGAGTAAAGTTTGGTGTGGGAGATAATTTGTACATTTCTTGTAGATGCTCTAGTATGAATGTCCCAATCGCCCTCTTCTGCTCATTGAATATTGTCTTAGTTGGGATATCTACATGGTCCATCACCCATCTGATCATATGAAAATAGGGAAAAATTCGCGGTCTTGCTGCTACCTTGTGTATCTCCGACTGAGCGACAATTTTGTATTTGTTGGATAAGTCGTCTTTTTCATTATCACTGGAATCGTCTTGACAATTTATCAGCTCGAATTGCAGAAGGTTGGAGACATGTATCCATGTTTTGATAGTGTTGATGCTTCTAGGCGAGGTATTGGAAATAATATCTTAACCCTGACCTAAATTTCCACTAGTTGTCTTGGGCGCTTTCCACAGAGCCATGATATAGAACCTTGCAATTAGATCTCCTGTCACAGAAAATGAAACCACGGACAAAGCTTATCTCGGTAAACTAGCTCTGTAAGAATTAATAAGGATTTTGCTTATTGTTTCGATGATCATTACTAAACTTAACCACAATATTGTTATTTCACATATCGGGACATTGAGAGTTTTGACATGTTGGATCGTTAGATCTGCAAAATCCTGAAATCCGATATTTTAGATTTATAGTTAGCACTTCGTTATTTAGAAAATAGGCGGCTCCGAAAGCTTTGATATTTGGAGTTTTTGAAAAAAAATACCTGTGTTCCAACATAGGCTCAAACTAGGGATATCGTCTCCTTGCGGGACGAGAAGAACAGTAGACCAAGTGCCTTTATTGGGTAGATGGAGTCATTAGTTCACTTCTGCAAAATTCATTCAGAAAAAGGGTAGAGAGAGAAAAGGAGGTTTTCTCTTTATCCCTTAAAAGCTTTCAAAACTCAAATGCTTTCTAATCTCAAAATTGGTACATTCGATGACTTCCTCCTTTCTAACGCTGAGTTCGGATCTGCTTAAGATAATCAAAACAAACTTAAGAATTTTAACAGGTTTTGTTGATTTTTCTTGCATCAAGGTGAAGTAATTTCAACGTTTTTAATTAGGGAATCCTGCACAAACTTGGGATGTATATCTGGTTTCAATGAGAACTAATTACCAGATTATAGTATAGTTCATGTATAATAGCCTTACAGATATCTTAAACATTGTTTCACTGCCAGCGAGCCTGTTCAGTACCTCGGTGAAGTTATTTGATTCCCTTTATTGAATTTCCTTTCACCACTTCAAGTTGTAACTTTTCATTTAAATGTTGAGATTGGGGCAATCATTTTATGAATTTCCTTTCATCATCTCTTTTGGGACTATATGGGGGAAATCAATTTTTTTTAATTTCCTTTCACCATCCATCTTAAAATTTTCCTTGACATGAAGTGGGGGAAATCAATTAGTATAAAGTATACCAGGGCAGATATATGTGTATAATTTTTCAACAAAGGTCTATCAACTCACTTTGATTACTCTGGATCACTTTTCCTTTGACCTTCAAAACATCTTAGTCTACAGGAAAAATTATGGGAGAATTTATTTCTAGGGGCCTTCTTTTGATAAAGACTAACATTAAAACTTGATGAAATAACTAAGAGAGTTCGGATTAGCCCATGCATATCTTAGTTCAATATGAGTTGAGGAGTTGTGAGGGCTTGCCCCTTTTTTAAGAAAAATCATTTGTCAACTTTCAAAGCTAGAGTGTAACCTCTTCTCCTTCTGTGGAGGCCATGGGAAGGCATATGGATTCAAAGGGGGGAAAAAAAATACAAATATTTGGAAGAGTGTGATAGAGAAGGTTTCAGATTTCATAAACATAGCCATTATAACGCAATCCTGACTCTTGGAACCTTTTCTTTGAGGTTGCTTTACTTATTCTGTTTATTTTAATTATTTTTATCTTATCCAGGGAAACTTTTCAGAATCCGTAGTACAAAATGTTATTTTGATAACACATCGGGTGAATATGTTCATACTCATGAGACCGTTGTTGCACCTAGGATATATTCATTTGAAATCTAGACATTTCGGGAATTCATACCTTTGCCTTACCATTTCGTTCTCATCTTACTAAATTATCTTTTATCACCTGTTTCGGCCGAATCGATTTCCCGATACATGACCATCTGTTTTAATATTTTTGATGTTTGGGCTGTAAACCAAAATTATATAAGAAAACAACATGAAGAGTGTCGGGGTTTTAAGATTTTTGGAATTCAATGTGTTGAATATTTCATATTTCTATTTCTAGGAGATCACTAACCTGTTTTTTTTTGCGTTGAAAGTAAAACTTACCGAAAAACTATAAAAAAAGAAAACACAAACTGATATATACAGTGGAATTTTGTAGCTTATTTATTGCATATACTTCTTCAGATAACGCCCGTTGGTAGGGGCATTGAGGATTTTACCGTCCAATTTTTCTAACAGAAAAGAGTTCTTCTCTTAAGAAGCTGTGACTTTGAATGGTACATACCAGATATGATCAAATTTTCCATGTTTTGTCGAGTCTTCCCTCCTAGCATCCCATTTCAAAACCAAATCGCCAGGGAGGAATTCCCTATCTTTAGCCTTATGGTCAAACAATGCCTTCATGTTGTCTTGATATTTCTGCAGACTTTCATCCAATTCCATTATGTTTTGTTGAACTTCGATCAATTGATTTATTCTCCTTGTGATGTGATTTGGTTCTTCTCTCTCATCCTTCCAAAGTTTCATCACGGGTAGGGCCAGATTTATGGGTAATACTACATCAGTCACGTATACCATTTGGAACGAAGAAGTTCCATTCGATTTCTTGGTGCCTATCTGATTCACCCACAAGGCGTACTTCAAATACACATGCCAAGATTTTTTATTTTCATTCAACACCTTCTTAATTATGGTAATTAATATTTTGTTTGATGATTCAACGAGCCCATTGCCTTGGGGGTAGTATGTCGTGGAATCACATAGTATAATATTATATTTTTGGAAAACGCTAACCATTTCCATAGATTTGAATGCCTGGGCATTCTCTGTAACTATTTTTTGGGGACAACCAAACCTAGATAATATGTTTTCTTCCAGGAAATCTATCACCACTGAATTTGTTGCTTTTCTGGTCGGAATAGCTTCCAGCCACTTGGTGAAATAATCTGTAGCGAGAAGGAACCATTTGTTTTGAGAGATGGAATGTGGGTTAATTTCGCCTATAAAATCCAACCCCCATTGTTGAAACAGGGCTTCTTTTTTTACCAGGACCAAAGGTAATGCAGGGAGTTTTTGCTTGCCTGCGAACAATTGACAAGAGTTATAGGCTTTGACTCTGGCATTAACATCTAAGAATAGTTTAGGCCAGTAATATCCCACCCTAAGGATTTTATAAGTCATTTATCTCCGCGTGTGATGTCCTCTGCATACTCCTTTGTGGAGTTCATTTATGACATTTTATGTTTCTGATTCTACTAAACAAACCAGTAGAAAGCCTAGAAGGTATTTCCAATACAATTGGCTTTCGGATATACAGTACTTTACTGCATGCAGTTTCAGTGTCCTGGCCTTAGATGGAGATAAATCGCTTGGGAAGTTCAGGGTCAAAAGGTAGGATACTATGTCTTTATACCAACCCGATGAGGCAAACTTCTCTTCGATTCTAGTTTCAATTATTTGGTCATCGAATTCGTCTATGTCCACACATCCTTTGTACTCTTGCAGATTGTTTATTCTGAGTGCTCTGAAATTTGATTCATCTAAGAGCCTACACAGACCCTGTCCCTTTATGAGCTTCGTCGGTTTCACCTCTAGATCAAATTCTTGAATTTTAGCAAGCCACCGACGTCTCTTTCTGTCACTGTCGGGCTGAACCAATATGTATTTTACAGAAATGGTGGGTACATATGCAATTACCTTGGAGTGTAACATGTAGGTTCTGAAAGATTTCAATGCTTTCACCATAGTGTATGCTTTCTTTTCCATTATATCATATCTAAATTCCGCGTCTCTAAGCCTTTTACTGAAGAATGCTAATTGTTGTTGGAAACCTTCTTCGTTCTTCTGGAGGAGTACTGTCGTGATTGTGTGTTCGGAGGCAAATGAGAAAATCAGAAACTCTTTTAGATAATCAGGGTTGTCCAGCACGGGTGCTTCCCCTATAACCTTCTTGATACGTGCAAACGACTCTTTAGATTTTTCCATCCATTTGACTTCATTGTTCTTCTTCAGCATATCTATGATCAATTTCACGATTTCAGCAAAATTCGGGATAAATCTCCTAAAAAAAATTATTTTTCTTAAAAATGATTGAATTTCTTTTACATTTCTAGGGATTTTATAGTGTATATAGCTTCGACCCTTTTAGGATCGATTTTAATTATGTCTCGAGACACAATATGGCCCAAGAGTTTACCTTCTTGCATCGCAAAGTGATATTTCTTAGGGTTTAAGGAAAAACAAAATTTGCGGCATTTCTCGAACGTTTGTTTGAGATGTATCAGATGATCCTCATCAGATTTACAAAAAACGGTCAGATCATCAAGATAAATTACCACGAATTTATCTCTTTCACTGATGAAAGTGATATCCATAGCACGTTGGAAGGTATCACTTGCATTCATTAAACCAAAAGGCATTATTTCATACATAAATGTGCCCCAAGGGGTGGTGAAGGTTGTTTTTTCTTTATCGTGCTCATTGACAGCAATCTAATTGTAGTCGGAAAACCTGTCGATCATTGACATTCTATTTTCCCCAACCACCTTTTCCAAAACGTGGTCCATTTTGGGTAGCGGATAATTGTCTTTGAGAGAGGATTTATTTAGATTTCTAAAATCTACCCACAGTCTGATCTCCCCGCTCTTCTTCCTAACCAGGACCAGGTTGGTTACCCAATCAAATTATCTCAGTGGTACAATTATTTTTGCGTCCAAAATATTTTTAACTTACTTTTCGACCATGGGCAATAAAATGGGATTGATTTGCCTGAGTTTATGTCTAGAAGGTTTAACAACGGTCTTTAAAGGTATCTTGTGTTCGATCACAGTGGTGTCATAAGTTCTTAGCTCATCATAAGACCAAGCGAACATGTCTTTATACTGCTGGAGTAAATATGCATACTTACCTTTCATCTCAGGAGGAAGATACTTTGATATTTTTATTATTATAGGCTCCTCTTTGGTCCCCATATTGTGATCTTCAACTTCTTCAGGTTGAGGCTACAAAGTTGATTTTAAGGGCATGTCATTTTGGTAGAACAATCTTTCTAGAGGGATTAGTCCTTTAGGGATTTGATTGTTTTTTAATACTAACATGTGATGATTCGCGATCTTTTCTTGGAAATCTTGAGGATCATCCCCCTCTTGCATAATCCAAGTATGATCGTTTTGGTTTTCTTGGTCAATGTGAGTTTCAGCGAAGTCATCCACCATTTCAAGGAATTTTCTGATCTATTCGTCATCCTCAAACACCTCCCTATGTTGCATGTTGTTCGGTATGGAGGGTCTATGCCTCACCTCTATGTGATACTTTAGTTTTAAATCCGTAGGAGATGCAAAAGTTGAGGCTGCTTTGGCTAATGAATTGGCTTTTAGGTTTTCTGTATGTGGAATGTAATGAACATTTACCGATGAGAAGAAATTTTCCATTAGATCTCAGGCACAACTTTTGTAAGATATTAATCTCGGGTGTTTGGCCTGGTACTACCGATTTATCTGCTTCACAATCAACTCCACATCTCCGAAGACTTCCAAGTTCTTTATATTCAGCTTCCTGGCAGCTTCTAGTCCCAAGACTAGGGCTTCATACGCACATACATTATTTGTGTAGTCTATGTCCCACTGTAGTCTGTAGGAAAAGGGGATAACAAATTCATTTTTAGGTGCTACAAAAAGCACTCCTGCACTTGCTCCTTCACGTGACGAAGCGTCGTAAAAAAAAATCTTCCAAATTCCAGTGCTATACATATTTTCATCCCTCTTTTCTGATTTATTTTCCTCTATATAATTTTCTTCTGTGCAATTATTTACGCCATCATCAAAAGATAGAATACAATTCCCTAGGTCTTGATCGGTGATACAAACAGGGTAATTGTTAGGATTATGTGGATCACTTACTGTATATTCCAACCGTGTTTCCCTGTATAACCGAGTGAAATGTCCGCCAAAAATGGGAATTGTGGCATAGGTCATGTCTAGTTGAAGAGATCCCCCAAGATTGGCTCCCCAAAACCTAGATAATTGCAAACCACACTTCATAGGTATATCAATGATAACTACATCCATTAGAACACTTTTTACCGAAACTTGGGCAAGAGTTATCACTAAATATTTGATCATGCCCATACACTTAACTCTCCTTGAATCGAAAGAATACAGATCCCCATATGGCTTGGTGATTTCGAGGCCCAATCTGTCCATA
>JZKD02S1162493.1:0-12758 GCA_000966675.3 Picea glauca | reverse complement strand
TCAAAATTGGAGACTAACATCTATTATTGGGGGTTTAGTGTGCCGACCAATTCATTCCATTTTTTTTTATGTGAGTGAACATTCACTTTCATTTTCATATCCTTCTTCTCTATATCCTTGGATTCTCTCATTCCATTAGTTATGAAGGCTAAGAGATATTTGAAAATGTTTTTGGGAAAATCCAAATAAAAACCGAATGAGTGAAGAATAACTATGGAGGGTTTAATATGAAAGGGAAGGTAAATGAATAATATATCAAGAGAAAGAACCACTACCTTCTAAGTTTAATTTTTGTTCATTTAAATATGAACAACATGGACTTGGCTACCATAGTTCATAGCAAGAGATCAGTGAACCAATTGACAACAAAGATTTATTTTTCTACCTATCGATGGATGGATCCAGAGCCATATCTAATATGATTAACAACGAAGGTTCTTAAATTCAAGGACTTGATGGTAATTGCATTGTTATCCAGTTGCTTATGTGCAAGTAATTCAAAGAAAGGAACATAAGCCTTGAAGTCGATAACTTCAACCCATATACTTGATTGATATTGCAAAGTCTAGCTAGTGGTTTTGGTCTTTGATTTTACATGAGAATATAAGCCCTAAGAGCCATTTTGAAGAAAAATACACGTACATAACATTGAGAATTGAGATCATATTTCATTTTCCACCGAGGATTTGTGTTGGTGAAGCAAGTGTCCAATAATTCCCTCATTTACAGATCAAAGTAATAACAATAGTCTCTAAGATTAGGTGAATCTAATGTTTCACTATTAATATCTCAACCAAGGGCTATGTACTGACAACAATTTCTAAGGTTCTCAAAGTGTTGATTTTAATTATGAACAATCAGGTTCGAAATGGTGAAGGGAGGCCCTATTTATAGTTTAATAGAATAAATCCTAGCAATTAATGCTAAAGGGATATCAACGACGGAGATATAAGATTTTGTTCCATAGTGGGATGAGAGGTTTAAGTGAATTATGATATTACCACTTGATTCTAGTGGAGTGGCAGGTGGAAGGGGGTAATCATGAAATCATTCATGATATTGGAGTTTGAGGTAGAGGATCTCATCATTTCATGACTAGTGAGTGAAAATCACCTATCACTTAGTAGAAAAGGTCACCTAAATTAGTGGAGAATGATGTTATATGATGACATTATTTTGACTAACATTTTATCCAAAAAAACTCCAATAATAATTACATATTCTTACATTTAGAGTTTAGAGTTTAGAATGCACTCTTATGCATTTGGAAATTAATGTTGTATGTCACACAATGATAAAATTTTGGTATTAACAACCAAAAGATAGCATATTAAAACTTTATTATCTCCACAGTAGTATTTGTTCATTGAAAACATAGGACATTCACATGACTGGGTAGTGATTCTTGTTGTTTCTACAATTCCATAACATTTTTAATGGATTTTCCTACCTTTGGGTTAGTTTAAAAAAACATTTCCAATTTTGAGGGTTGTCAAAGGAAATTTACACATCCATGCTCATTAGTATGGTTTGTTACGCAATATTTTTACTAGTTCATCTTCATCATAACCAAATCCTACTTGTCCTTCCTCTAATATTTTATTCTACCTTTTTTCTTCTCGCAAGATTCATTATTCTAGCAAGAGACATTTTCCAACCTTTTCACTTATCACTCTAGCCACTTGGACTTGTGATCTATTCCGTCCTTCATAGCATCTATATGAATATTTGTCATGTGGATCTCACCTACCATCTCAATAGTGGCATCAATTATTTCACCATACAATTTTGGTTGGGTGGTTCATAAGTTGGCACAAATACCTAGATGCATCCCCAATAAAAACCAATTCATTTTTCATATTTCAGGGCCTGATAAAGAGGTTGACTTAGACCTTATTTGATTCACGTGTGATACTTCATTACAAATTATTTAGGTTTGTATCTAGTCTATTTTCATTATTTTGAGGAAAAGGTCTTATAATCTACATAAGACCATGTCTCCTTAAATCAAATGACAACATCATCCAAATTAAGGAATGGGGTATGTCCATCTATATTTATGTACCATGTCCTCTCAATGACCTTTTGAATTGGGACCACTTATTTCTTGGGTTACTCTCACTATATGCATTCCATGTAGAATCCAATATAAACATGTGGTCATCCACATTGGAGTTACCAACATACATGAGAATACACACTATATGTACCATCATTTGAATTATTCTCGATAAATGCATGCATATGTGGTTTTCTAATCATTTGGAACTATCATCCAAAATGTATTGTTGGGATATTTGTATGATTTTAATGATTCTCCTCTAGTTTCTTTGTGCAATAATGCATCCTCTTGTATTTATGTGTCCTAAATTTTGTATTCATAATCAACACTTTGATCATGGTTTCAATTGTTTCTTCTATGTATTTCTTCATCATCAACCTTCTCCTCATCTCTTTAAAGAGTTTTTTTCTCTTGCTCTTGTTCTTGAAGCTTCACATATGGTCTCTTCTTCTTAATATTTTCTAACTAATATTACATTGCTCACTCTTTGTCATTCATTTTCTAGAGTTTATTTATCTTGTTAAGTTGTCTTGATTTTTCTCCTTCAATCTCAAGTTGTATAAGCTCTTACAATTTCCTTTGTATCTCTTAGTCCTCGTATTATTTTCTATTTATTTCTTTAAGGTTAACCATTGGAATGCCACCTTGATTATCTGATGGACATGAACCTATCTAATATTTTATTTGCATGCATATTTATCATGGTTCTTTTTATTTTTTCTAGTGTCTCGATTGGAAATGTTAAAAATTCACCACCCATTGGCTTAGATTTGTCTTTTTCATGGGTGCTACCATCATCCTTGTTGGGACTCTAAATTGAAAGTATTTTACCACTAGTAAAACCTCTTTTTAACTTATTATATCCCTCCTTTTTTCCTAGTTATCTCTCACATTAGAGTAATAATGAAGGATTTTTATGAACATGTTACTATGAATAAATAAGGTAAATTTGTCATTTATTATGACTATTTCCATTGTTTTAATAGCATAGGAAGATTATTGATTGACTCATTACTAATGAAGTTTTCCTGCAAGTCCAGATCCTGCAACACACATAGAGATCCTGCAACACCATCATTGCTCCTCATACTTCCACGTGTCCAATGGAGAAATGGACACATAGATATCATAGTTGGATTCTTATAGATGGTTATATACACATCAAATCATGCCTAGGCCACACATGTGAGTCTCCAAGTTCTTGGTCAAATTTGCGGTCTAAATTAATAAGCAATTTTCAAACAAATAATGTCAAATGTGATTTATGATATGAAGAAGAGGAATCTCGATAAACAAAAACATGGGTTTTGTGTAGAAATGTACAATTTGGTTTCTCGTGGTCTGGTTTTTAATATTCAAAATGGTTTGAGAGATAATCCTGGTTCTCTAATATGGGTTTGTCCAGAGTTTTTGTATGGCCGGTTTCATCAAATTGTAAAATTGTTTTAATAGGTTCCAAGCTGGGGAATTTGGTTCCACTGGTTTTTATGTATAAATGAGAGCTCAATAAGACTTACTGAGGCATTCTTTGTAATATGGATTGAGAATAACATTACTTTGTTCTTTTATTGTTGAACTTCAACTTTTGAATACAAAGCTATCATGCTGATGTTTTGGGGGAGAATTGGTGTGTACAACTTTCTCTTAAGTTTGCGATCTTTTGGGAAGCATGCAGCCAATTGGGAGGGCCCATCAATTCGAACATCACCTCTCTATTCCATAGCAGTAGGGTTAGTAATTTAATTCCTCTGATTTAATAGTTAATAGTTAATGTTGCTTTGAATTGTAATTAGTATAATTTTATTTTACAGCATTTACATGATCTCCAAGTGAAGGATTGATATGATATTGTGTGTAGAAACATATATAATTTATAAGTACAGGTACCGTTATAATTTACAAGATTTGAATGTCATAAGCATTGATTGTGGTTATAATCTGAATAGTGGAAGTCACATTTCTTTGCTGCAATATTCACTTGGTTCATAATCTATCGATGCAATTTGAATAGTCTTATTCACTTTTGTTCCACATCTATAATCAATGCACCTTCCTTTAAATTGAAAATCAAGATATTAGTGTTGTTTCTGATGTTTGGTAGTTTTATATGGGATATCTACTCTTGAAAATTATCTAAGACTTGTTGGTTTGCACAATGTGTATCAATATGGGTCGATCCTCATAGTTAGTCTCTTAATTTCCTTTAATTACAGGTAGTTTCATATTTCATTAAAGTTATATTATTTTACAAGATTTGTTTCCATAGATGAAGTGTCATTGAAGGTAGGAACAAGTTGCTTCTTAACACTTGAGCATAAAGATTAAGTGAGAAACAGTAATCCTTTTGGCCAGTAAGTAAACTTTTTTTTTCTACCCAATACACATAGATTGCCTTATTTTCACTTCCAATCATAATAACAATTTCACTTGAAGGTGGGAATGAGATCACATGACACTTGGGGCATTACTTTAGTGAAAAACTATAGCCTACGCTAATAGGGAACTTTATTGTTTTTCTACCCAATGAACAAGTTTCTTGTGATTTTCTAGTATCATTTCATGTTATTTCCATAGATTAGATGTTCATATTAGCCTTACTCCTTGTACATACAGTGTTGGAATATCTAATCTTACACCCTCAGATTGATTATTTCATGATCAACAATTAAGTCAATTAATTAGCTCGACATTTTTGGCGCCATTGTCGAGGAGATGCTACAAGGGAGCAACACTTCTATGGATTACTTTTTGCATGCTTTAGAATAGAATTTTGTTGTGTGTTTGATTTCTTTCTTTCGAGTACTGTCATACTATATCCGAAGGGAAGGTGACTGGTAATAAGCAAAGTCATCTTTACTTCAGATATCCTGAAGGAGGTTCTATCCAGATGCATTCACTTTGGTGAGTACATTATCTCACCAAGTTCTAAAGCTATGTTAGTGTTGCATGAATAGAGCCTAGGAAGGTAGGTTTCCTTTAAATTACACACCTTGGGTGAGGATAAATAGTAAGATGAGAGATAACAACTTGCACGGCCACTATTGTGATTTTCTCCAAAGCCTCGACTATTCCTTTCATGCAAGAGTGTTTTCTTTTACAGGAAGAGTATTTTATTTTCTACAAATGTGTTTTCTTTATGCAAGTGCAGTGTGCTTGGTTTTACATTTTAATTTCATTTCATTTTTTGGGTGTTGTAAGATCCCCCCACTAACCCCTATTTAAGACAAGACCTAGAAACTAGAAAAATAAGGATGCCAAAGAGCTTGTGGAGAAAAGGACAAAATTCTACTCCACGAGATCTCTCAAATCCTGACAACCTTTGGAACCACATCTACATCTCAAGAGGATTTATTTTTTACTGCAATTGGAAGTATATCTGCATATTAGGGATTCAAAGAAGAGAAAAGGGTCCATGAATAACATCAAGGAGAAGACCCATAAACCTTCTTTGATCATCCTTTCCAATCTGTAGAGAATATCAAAGAATTGTGGACCACATCAAATGAAGAGAAGATACTAGAGCCAGAGGTCAAAGAACTTTTGGCATGTTTGTCATAAGATATCTTATGAATTTAGGAGAGAAATCAACAAGAAGATATGTATGACATGAAAAAGGAGAACATGGAGACAGTTTCTAATGAACAAGAGAACCAAGGAGACAAAGATCCCATTGAAACTTGGTTCCAAACGATTATCAACCTGCAATATTCCCCCATCATTCAACATCTCTTGGAACCATATCAATAAGTGAAGTTGGTATCTCATATTCAGGTATCTATCCAAGTATACTTTTCAAACTTGCATATGAGTATGTTGGTAATCTTGTTGCGCACATTTCTTCATTGGAAGTTCTCTTACACTTGAGGGAATGGCTTATTTTATAAGTAGAGTAGGATAGTGTAGAAGAATAAATGAATAAATAAAATAGTAAAGAGAAAAATAAGTCCAGTTGTGAAAACCATATTATTGGCACAAATGGACATGAGTTTTTCTTGAAAACTAGTTTATTGGCACAAATGGATATGTTTTTTTCTTGAAAACCAGACAACTGGTGGGAAAAAATCTCAATAAGTTATGAAAGTTAATGTTGGTTAAATTTGTATGGTTCTTCAAATCAATTATCTTTTATGCTCATGTCAGATGATGTGGAATTCCTTAACGCCCACATTCTTACAATTCTCATCCCATCGACTCGATCACATCATCTCAGATTGAGATTAGAGATATTTATAAGTACCATGAGGCCTTCATGCCTTAATGATAGGTTCTCTCGATATCAGCAAGGTAATACATTAATTTCCCTTGACTGATGAATTCTATAGGTGTTTGAATCCAACACATCCATTCACACCAACTAGAATGTACTTTTGTACCTTGATTCCCATTGACATTAATGGTGAGTCATCTCGCATTGGTTAGAAGTTTACATTATTGACTGGTAATCCAATGATCTCTTTCTATGTTCGAATCCAAGTAAATTTATTCACATAGATTGATTTGTACAAATAAGGGATATGGTTGAAGACTATTTACTTTTATGATATCAACAATAGTTTTAGTAGTTGGTTTTCCTACAAGTTTAAAACAACAACATGTATACATCATCCTTATCCACAATTCATCTAAATTTCCACTACAATTATTCTTTAGCATCAACACAAGTATATTCAGCAGTAGTACTATTTTGTTTCAACAGTCTTTTCCATTTCATATTGTACAAAATGACAATATTTATAGTTAACTACTTCATTCATGTGTAGTATGAAGGTAGAAATAAAAGAACAGGTCTAATGGTCACCTACATAATTTATTTCACTGATTAGTTTGAATAACAGGGGAAAAACAAAATTTCTAGAGATGCATTTTCTGGATTTTTTCAAGGTTCGATGCTCTTTGTGTATCTAACAACAACCAGGTCAATTAACAAAGTAAGTATTTCAGATAACCAATTCATTGTCAACATCCATGTTCCAACCATTTTTATAAATCTATATACAATCATGTAACAACCAAGCGATCTTGTGACCACTCTCCCTGCCATCATCTACTTGCAACAACCAACACCAAAATACTTTTTGTATCTAGGTTCAAACTACTCTTTGCAAGAATTGTTCTAGTCCAACATTTGGTTTCATAAAATATACAAAGGTAAATTGAGGTAAGTGTTAGGTTATGAAAAAGGTATAAATATCTTCATTTTTCCCACATTTCATGGTATCATCTTGATTGATTTTTCGGTTAATTAGGAGAAAATAGGATAGAAAATGAATAATATAACCTTTAGCATTATTGTTGAAATTAGATTACATAGATCCTAAAATACTATTGGAATTGTGTGATTTTGTAGATCATAAAATACTATTGGAAATTAGATTACATAGATCCTAAACTCGAGATAGCAAAGGAAATCTTGAAGATGTGCAAGCTATTGGAGTTTCAGGATTATATGGCGCAAGGTAGTTTTGAAGATGATTGAGTTTCTTATATTATAACTTTATAATAGTAAAGAAATCCAGAGGATCTGTCGATCCTCAAGATAGCTTAATTTACCCAGATTATTGTAATATATAAGGGGTAATAGATCCTGGAAGGGATATAGAAGAATTGCACCCAAGAACTCAGAACTCAGAATTTCTCTGCGTTAGCAGTTTTTGTAAATGTTGTACCAGCTATGAAATCAATAAAAGATTTGAACGGTTTTACCATTTTTACATACTGAGTTTCGAATAACAGTGC
This sequence comes from Picea glauca, assembly GCA_000966675.3. Lineage (NCBI taxonomy): Eukaryota > Viridiplantae > Streptophyta > Pinopsida > Pinales > Pinaceae > Picea > Picea glauca. Next base: position 4,960 of record JZKD02S1162493.1, on the reverse strand, counting down.
TTCTGAGGACCAAGGGCCCAATCTAAAGGAGCTATTGTTCAACTTGTAATTGTATCAGTTCAATTCATGTTTTTTGATTCAATTCTCTTTTACAGTAGTTAAATGAATGCATAAGTGTGTTGATGATTTTATATCATTTGCAAGAGATATATATTTCCTTAAGCATTAGATGATTGCTATTCTAGTTTCTATTACTGAGATTTGATGCATGACAGTTCCTCATAATTTCATATGTGTCATTCCTTTTACTTAGATTCACAATTGTTGTTTCTTTCAATTAGTTTACATTTGTTGTTCCTTTTCGTTAAGATACAATTGTTGTTCCTTTCAATAGAATTACAATTGCTATCTCTTTCTATTAGATTACAGTCATTATTTCTTTCCATAGATAGAGTAATTCACCTTTTCTTTTCCAGTAATTTAATGCATAGTAATAGTCAATTCTGCAAGTCTTTATTTAGATTCAATTACTTCTTTTAGTTAAAATGAATTCAATAGATTGATTAGTTCCTTTCCATTACACAACATTAGATTTCAATTCCTAGAATCTTTAATGAATGTTTGAGGAACTTGATTGTTGATAAACTCATATTTGCTTTAACTACACGATTTTAGCCTCTACGAGCTATCTGCATAGACTTTGTTGATATTCTTGAGATAAAAGATGAATCCTCAGGTTGATAAATTAATGTTAAACTAAGACTGTTTTTAGACATCTTTAGACCCCAACATTTTGGCGCCATTGCCGGGGAGAATGTCAAAGGTAGCATAGATTATGCCTTTGGAGGATGAGGTATTGAAGACGAAAGGTAAGAACCTGCACAGGAAATAAGTAAGATGTGTATGCCAATGCCTACCTCCAGCTGATGCATTAAGAGGTTGCATAGACATTTTTCTTTCTTGATTTTCTTTTTTTGTGTGAAGTGTGTATGACTAAGAAGAAATATCTTGAAAAACCAAAACCCCCACCGAAAATTACCAAAGCCCAGGGCTTGGTGCTCCCTGGAAGAATCACTTTCATAGACGACATCATCTGAAAAGCATAATATCAAGCTTCGGTTGGACCTAGAAAAGGATCTACCTAAATCCCTCAGGTCACAGTTTCACCAACTGCATCCCACACTAAGATTCATAGAAAAACTGAAGGGATTGAGCAAATATTTCAGAGCACAGATCTTCCACCTCTCAACCCTTTAGAAAAGGGAAACTCTTGTAATCTAGAGGAAGGCGAAGGAGAAACCAGTGGGGTAGCTAAGGCAGACCCACTGCCTGATCCTTAATCTCCTGTGGAAGAAGAAGGCATACCCAAAATCCCAGATAGAGGGATTGAAATCAAATCCCCTAGAGGATCAGATAACCAACCAATTCGAATAAAATATCTAGATCAAGAAATCCCTGAAGATTTCTGGCATATTTTCGATCAAATGGCACAACAAAATCAACAACGTCCCCAGAATTCCACATTGGAATATCTGATAGTTGATCCAATTGCCAATGCCCCCATGAAGGCAATTCCCCTAGAAAACCTGCCAACCTTTCATTGATTAATCTCAGAAGGCCCAGACACATTCTTATTTGAATTTGATGTCCTATGTAGAGGGTATGATTACACCTTTGAACCCAAAAAATTAAAATTGTTCCCCTCCACTTTGAAAGGAGAAGCTCTACGGTGGTTTATGGGATTAGGGGGTGGAACTATAAACTCATGGGATGAGATGAAATAGGCCTTCTTGACAAAATATCAGGATTATTGTAGAACCAGAGACTTAAAATATAAAATCTTTCAAATGACTGCAAAATAAAATGAATTGTTAGAAGAGTAAGTTGAGAGATTTCAGTATAATTGACAAAGATCACCCTATGGTACCTTACCAGGGGAAGTACTTATGGAAACTTTGATTAAGGGTATGAAATATGAATGGGTAGAAACATTGAATCTAATGGGAAAGGGTGACATTTATCAAGAAACTTATGATAACATCATTCAATTGTGTATCAGGTGCTCACGAGGAAGCACACGGACCAGATCAGGAATGCAGACTTCCCTCACTAGGAGTAACAATACTACAAGCGGGGGTGTCATGTGAGATGAAGTTGGTAATATCTTGGAAAACTTCAAAATATATATTTTGAGCACTCCAACTACACAATTAGATGTATTACAGGCCAAACAAAAGTAAGCAGAAGCAAAACAAAATTTGGCCATATTTTTCCACATATGCAAAAAAAAACATGGTCTAAGGGATTGCCCTTTGGATGTGGTTTGGGTTTGTGCCATCTACACCAAGAATCACGACATGGAGCAATTCCCATCACTCCCTGGAATGAAATTTTTTTTTAGAGAAGTAGAAGGGGAGACAGAACCATTATATCTAATGGCTCAATGTCTTCAATGGCAGAACTAGCCATCAAATACACTACAGGACCCCTCCTCTTTCTTCTTGGGACAACATAATCAGTAGCAAGCTCCTGGTAACACATGGCAGGGATAGTCATTTACCAATTAGAACTGGCAGCCCCAACAATACCCACCTGCAAATCCCACTTGGCAAAACCAACCCGCTACAAATCCTTCCTGGCAAAATCAGCCAACTACAAATTCCACCTGGCCTAACTCACAATATCCCACCTCATCCTGGAAAAACTCAAATAACAACATCTACCCTTCACAGTGGCTGAACACGACTGCTCAAAACCCAAATTGGAATCAGAATTGGTAGCGCCCCATGGGGATAAACAACCAACCCATGGGGATGGCCCCTCAAACCCAGCCCACGTTGAAAGCACCACTCCCACTGCCCCGGAACCTGCAATCACAATTGCACCCTCAATTACCATCCCAACCTCACCCAAATCCAAATAACAGACCGACTCAGCTCCTCCAGATTATAGAGAATGGGAAAGGAGAAACCAACTTGGTAGGATGCAATGAACTACGATTGATATCGGGGTGCATAATCTCTCCTGAAGAAAATAACGTTTCTCAAGAGCAGGAGAATGAAAAACAACCAGAAATAATACCCTTGACTATGGTAATAACAGAAGAAATCGAGCAGGAGGGAACACAGTCGAATCACAATATCCTGATAAGGATGAAAATCCCTCCCCTCCGTTCCCTGAAATATTGATGATAGCAAAACCGGCTGTATATCCCAACTTCGACATTGTAGGGTAACTCAAGAATTTATACATCAAGATTCCACTCTTGCAAGCTCTTCAAGACATCCCAATATACGCAAATATGATCATGGAGCTATGTGGGAGAAAGCCCATCAACAAAATTAAATATCCATCATCAACAGTCTGCGTGGTAGGAGCCTTGTCTGATCTAATTTTAGGTAGACAAGAACTGGTCAAATATGCAGATATGGGGAATCCCATAGTAACAGTTCAGATCCAGGACTGTTCTTTTCCAAATATGCTAGTTTATTTGGGAGAATCCATCAACATCCTGACTATGGAAACCTGCAATACCCTGGATTTTGACTCCTTTGAACCCACCGCAATTATGTTGCAGTTGGCAAATCGATCAGTGGTTTGACCAGTTGGCACATTACATGATATAGCCATCTTCGTCGACTCTTGGGAATATCCGACGAACTTCCTCATCATCAAACCAAGAAGTGGACTTGAAGGGCATCCATTGATACTGGGCAGACCATGGCTCGCAACAGTAGATGCATACATAGGATTTTGAACAGGTAATATGACATTCGCTAGAGGGGGTATCACAAAGAATCTCATCTTATACCCTCCTTCCATACCAAGCCCAACTTTCATATATCCACAATTTCCACCACCACGATACCTAGAGAAGGATTTACAAGCCCCTCTTACGCTGGAATAAGCCCTCAGACTTAAAAACCAACTAGAGGATGATGTAATCAGTGGGTTTATTAATATCCCAACCACCATGAGTAACCCAACCTACCAGATGCTCCAAGCTGTTCTAGACTGTGAAGCACAGGGATACCTACTGGTAGATTTAATGGAACAACAAATTCCAACTATAGATGTTCATAACAACAAATCCATCGAGATTGCACCAGGGAGGTCTCTGAACATCAATGCCAATTTAGATGAACAACGACAACAAAATCTAATTCAAGTCCCCTCCAAATACCAGCAAGCTTTTGCATGGGAATATTCTGATATGAAAGGTATTGATATGCAACTCTGCATAAACCACATTTACATTGAAAGAGATGCTCGACCTATCCAACAGCCGCAGAGGAGACTAAATCTCCATCTCAGGGATATCGTTAAAGAAGAATTACAAAAGCTGTTGGACGTATATTTTATATATCCCATCTCAGATAGTCGATGGGTTTCCCCATTAGTGGTTGTCCCAAAGAAAAATGGGAAATGGCGAATCTGTGTTGACTACAGGGAACTTAACAAAGCCACTCAAAACGACCACTTCCCTTTGCCTTTCATCGATCAGGTCCTGGATACTTTGGTAGGGAAGAAATTATTTTATTTTCTAGATGGTTTTAGTGGGTACAATCAGATTCAAATTGCGCCAGAAGATCAAGATAAAACTACATTCACATGCCCCTAGGGAACCTTTGCACACAAAGTATTGCCCTTTGGACTTTGTAATGCTCCAGCCACTTTTCAAAGGGCCATTCTGAGCATATTCAGTGATCTGACCAGTGAAGAAATTGAAGTCTACATGGATGATTTCACTCCTTATGGTGACGACTTCGATCAAACACTGAATAATCTGGAGAAGGTACTAGAACGGTGCATTGCGACCAGGTTATGTTTAAGCCACGAAAAATGTCACATGATGATGATGGAAGGTGTGATACCAGGGAATTATATTTCTACAGATGGAATTAGAGTAGATCCAGCAAAAATAGAGGTAATCCTTAATCTACCTACACCACACACACAAACTGAGGTACGTAGTTTCCTTGGCGCTTCAGGATACTATCGTAGATTTATGGAAAATTTT
>JZKD02S1162460.1:0-12758 GCA_000966675.3 Picea glauca | reverse complement strand
TGACAAAAGATAACATCAAAAATGACACGTCCATAAAACCAAAATAAACTAGAAAGTAATAGTACAAAGACTATACATATGTTACAAAAAGTTACACAAGGTGACCTACCTATGAGTAATACTTCTTGAGGTAGAGCCCATTTATAGTCTCTGCCAAAGCATTTCCCTCAAAGTCTACCAGACGATAAGTGCCCTTTTTTAGAATCTCTTTTATGATGAAAGGTCCGAACCACATGGGTTTGAATTTGCCTACCCCCAGGGAGTCCTTATCCTGGTCATATACTAGGACAAGGTCGCCTTCAGAGAAAATCCGAGGACAAACTAATCGATCATACTGACACTTGACTTTTTGTTTGTGAGCCTTGTGGGCTAGGGATGCATCACGATGTTGTTCATTGAGCTGCTCAAGGTATAATAACCGCTCTTCAAGTGGAGAAGTGTCTAGCAGTAACTATACTACCAACTTTAGGGACGGGATCTGACATTCTATAGGAAAGACTGCTTCCAGCCCATAAACGAGTTGAAAAGGTGAGAAACTAGTTGTAGTCTTAACCAACATTCGGTAAGCCCATAATGTTGAGTATAACATCAAATGCCAATTTGACTTGGCCGAATTGATTGTTCGTTGTAGGATGATCTTAAGAGATTTATTTACATCTTCCACCTGACCATTCGCTTGGGGGTAGTAGGGTGAAAAATGTTATTACCGCAACCCAAGTTTTGATGTTAATTCAATCATCATTTGGTTCTAAAAGTGGCTTCCATGGTCAGTGAAAATCTCTCTCGAGACACCGAACCTTGTGATTATCTAGTTGAACAAAAAGAGAGTTGTAGTCTCTCCATCATCTCTAAACGTTGGCATAGCTTCGACCCACTTTGTGAAGTAGTCTACGGCTACAATGATATAACGGTGCCCCCTTGCTGAAGGAGGGTTGCATGTAGTGTAATCAATCCCCCACTTGGTGAAGGGACCAACTGTGATGACAGGAAACATGGGAGCGAGATGTGCCCTCATCTTCCGAGAGAATATCTGATACAGGTGGCACTTCTTGATCGATTCGATACAATCTTTGATTAATGTTGGCCAGAAGTAACTGGCTCGTAAAATATTTTGGGTTGTTTCCAACCTAGACAAATGACTGCCACATGCTCTAGTATGGTAGTCGTTAAGCACAATAACTTCTTCTTCATGAGTGATACATCGACTAAGGATGCAATCTACACCTCGGTGATACAAAGTGTCATCGAGTATGAGATAGTTCTTAGCCTGATGGCGTATACAGTGACGCTCATCACGAGAACAGTGACGCTCATCACGAGAAGCAGAGGTGGAGCACTTCAAAGTCTGGAGATATACAATTATATATCCATACCAGGGATCCAAATATGCAATCAAAAACATGTCTCCTCTAATAAGTGACTCTTCGGGCATAACCTCACTGAATTCAACGAAATTTTCGAGATGAGTTCTGTAAAGACCAGAGACTTTTTGGATTTCGCCGAAACAAAATCTAAGTCAAATTCTTGGAAAAACTATCCATCAACTAATATCCCCGCTAATGACGCATCATGTTAATACGTATTGAAATGGATTCACAACGGTAATGATGGTGGTCTTGCGAAACAAAATATAATGACTTAACCATTGAACAACATGAACGATTTCCCACGTCAATTTTTCAATATGGGAATAATTGAGTTCTGGTCCAAACAGGCCTCGACTCAGGTAATAAATCACATATTCTCAGAGGAAGTCGTCCTCCTGAACTAAGACCATACTGATAGTCGACTATGGTGTAGCCAAGTACAATAAGAAATCTTTGTTATAATTAGGTGGCTGGAGCAGAGGGGCAGTCGTGAGGGAATGTTTCAATGCATTGAAAGAGTGTTGAGCAGCTTCGTCCCAATGAAAAGGGGCATCTTTATTTAGAAAATGCATAAATCCCTTTGTGATCTCGACATAGTTGGCTATAAAACGCCTCAAAAAGTTTGCTTTTCCCTATAAATTTTGAAGTTGAAGGATTGTACATGGGGGAGGCAACTGAAGTATTGCCTCCACCTTGAGAGGATCGACCATGATCCATGTTGTTGAGACTATGAAACCGAGCATTCATCCTGACGTTAAGCAAAAGCTACATTTGTTTGGATTCAAGTGAATCTTAAAGTAGCGACATCGCTCAAAGATAAGTTAGAGGTGTGTGGGATGATCCATTCTCTTGCGTGATCATGATGTTAAATCATCTAAATAGGCTTCAACTATATGTTTGAGATCATGGAAAGAAAAAGACATGGCCCGCTAGAAGGTAGCTCCATCATTTTTTAGACCAAAAGGCATCTCATGATAGGAAAACATACCCCATGGATAGATGAAATTTGTTTTGTGTTGGTCTTCGAATTTGATCTATATCTGATTATATCCCAAAAAACAATCCATGAAGAAAAATCCTCGCAACCGACGCATTCATTGACTATCTAGTCAATGAATGGTGTGGGAAAATTATCTTTTGGACAAGCTTTGTTCAAATCATTAAAGTTTGTACATACGTGAATCATGCCCTGTTTCTTGTTGACCAGAACAGGATTTGACACCCATAGGGTCAAATGGATAGGATAGATAAAACCTTCTTTGAGCAGTTTCTCTACTTCAACCTTAATAGTTGTTGCTTTCCTAGGATTAACTGGACAAAGCTTCTGCCAAACTGGCTTGGCATCAGGATAAGTTGTGATTTCATGTTCGACTATTTTTGGATCAATGCCTGGAATTTCCTCGTAATACCAGGAAAAAATGTCACGAAATGATTTAAATAAGTCTGTGTAGATTTGAATCTCTTCGGGGGAACAATCAAATCTGATGAAAACATTCTCCACAATGTTAGGGGTTCTGGAGATATTAATCGGTATAGTTTTAGTGATAGTTTTCATATTACCCTCAACATAAACCTCATGTGTAGCCAAGGGATTGATAGGACAAGACCCATCTCTAGTCATAGTCAAGGTGAATTCCCCTACCTTGATTATGCTTAACTCTGGGAGGAAGTATGATCTGTGATGAAGATCATCCCAGGGTTTGTCTAGACTAGTCATTGCTTCAATGATTACTTCGTCTGAGGGAAAGACTAAGTCCAACGAATCGGTATTAGCGAGGGAACCCTGAGACCAAATAGGCTCCGGAATCGGATCTAACTCTTGTGCAGGAGTTGGATCGATGTCGACTGAATCTTGTTGGACTAAAGAGTACGTTGCTTCTTCCATGAACAAGGGAATGGACATACCATGATGTCATGTCCCTTCCATCATGGTCGACGGGGAAGGAAGAATCCATGGATCATTGAAGTAAGTCATGCAAAATGACAAAACTTGGAAAATCTCAACCTTATGGTGGTCTGATATGAACTTGACATCACCTTGAGGAAGCGGGTAATTGAAAGTACCCATCAAAGGTGGGCACAAAACAACCCCTATGTTGACAACGCCCAGTTGAGGATTATCAATCATCGGGACCGTAGATGCCCCCAATGAAGGGTCAGGTCGGGATAAGGACAATTGATCAATGGTCACAATCCAGTCCTCGTGTGGAAACAACAAGAGCCAGAAAACTGTAGCGACCACTGCCTACATGGCATAGGTCCAACTCCTACCTAACAAGATATTGTAGTCGAGGGATGCGTCAACTACTTCTACCTCGACACACAAGGTCTTCCCTCCTAAATGCACAGGGAAAGGGGGGATGATGCCATGTGGTTGAAATGAACGACCGTCAAAAGTAGTAAGAAGAGTAGGTGATGGAGACAAAACGGGATGGCTAATGGCCTTCCAACACACCAACGACATGACGCTTGTCAAGGCACCCTCATCAACCACTGTGAGGAAAATGTTCTGAGTAAAAATTTTCATGGGGTAAGCCACTACTATCTGAAATGCTACATGGTAAGGGAGACGAGGTTTTAAGTCGGTTGTATCCAGCGTGATTGTACCCGGATTACAAGTCTCAGTAGATCCTAAAGCAGATAATAAATCTTTCCTCAGGGAAGGGCAGCTTTGGAGGACCTCCAAAGCAGACATCGCACAAGGGGTTTGAGACAAATCCTCCACCAAAGAGTATTTATGGGTGGCCCTTGTGTTTGGGTTGTGAGAATCTTTCTTGAACACACCTTTTTGGATGTGTGTCATCATTTCACCCAAATTCTTCTCGATCTAGAGAGGAAGAGATGGGATTTCATCTTCTTTACCTTTCTCATAGGTTCTTGGCTTACTGTAATCATGTGCTCTGGTTGATATAAAAGCATCACCTTTCATCATATACACATTCACGGATGCAGGATTGCTCAAAGACGGAGAGGGTCCTTGATTGCCTCCTTTCGCACTTGTAGAGGCTTGGGTTAGGTTTTTTCCATGTTGAAATGGATTCATTAATACAGCAGGTTGTTGTTATGACACAAACTTTTGGGCCTCGGCAAGTTGGGGGCACTCGTGGGTCAGGTGGTCTTCCACACATAGGTTACACGGATACTTCGCCTTCCATTTCTCGGTGTTGGCCCCACCAACATTATTAGTCGGTTTCTTATCTCCCTTACCCTTCTTACATTGTTTTTTCTTTCCATCAGGCTACTAGGTGGCCTTTGGATTTGTCGATTGCACACTGTGTACATTTGACGTTTGGGTAGGGGGAGCAGCTAAAACAGTAGTTTGGTTGGCCACTGTTTGTTGTATAGACAATTGATGCAATTGTTTTGTCAGTTGTTCAGCGGGCTTTGTTTGTGTTGAACCTACAATACCATCGGCATGTGGTCTAGATCTCTGTCTGGTTTTATCAAGTATGTATCGTGGTGCATCCGAAAAAATCTCGTATAGTAAACCAGATTGAGAATAAATTAGATTAAGTTGTTGAGCTCTCATGATGGCATCTTCTTTGGAAAATACTCCCGAAGTTGTGACGTCTTTGGATAGTTGTGGGACCAAAGACTTAAGGAACCACTCAAGCAGGAATGTTGGTGGGACTGGTACCTTAATCAAACTCTTCTGATGTCTCCATTCTCATATGTGATCAAAGATATGGTCATATTTTGTCTGTTCAAAATTGGCCATCAATTCTGTGCTGGCGTCGTATCTCACAGGTAATTGGAAATGGTTTAGGAACGCCATTGCCAATTCACCGAAGGAAGAATATCTCGAGTGGTCGAGCTCAATGTACCATTTCATAGCACTCCCAATGAGAGTGTGTTGAAACAATCGCAATTGTACGGAGTTGTCTTTCAACAAATTAGACAAGCACCAAAGATGGAAGGTGGTCACATGATCCCCTGGATCTTAGTTAGGCTTGGCTTCGAACTTTGGTATGTTTGAAGGCAATTTCGTTAGCATAGGGGGCCAACATGGATTGTGACAGATGGGATCATTCAACAACCTTGTCAATTATAGCAAATGTAAGGTTTCCAAGAAAGGTAGTTTTAGTTGTTGTTGATGATAACCATGGAAAAAGGGGCCTGGAGTTTGACTAGCACCAGGTTGCCAAGAAAAGTTGGGTTTCTGACCGAGGTTCTGATAAAAACCATGACCATGACCAACATACAAATTTTGTGTTTGAGGAGACATCATCGGCTGATTCCCAAAATAGGACGTAGATGGTTGGGTGTGCATTACATTCGGAGGATTTTGGGAAGGTTTTCCCCATATTGATCCCATGGGTATAGGTATTGTAACTTGCCCAAGGTTCCGTTGGTTATGAAAAGAATTTCCCCAGATTGAAATTCCTGACGAGGGAACTGATCCTTTCAAAGAATTCCAAGGTCCTGATGTGGAAGAAGTTCCTGGGTTTGCCCCCTGTGTAGGAATAGTACCTTGCATAGGATTAGGTTGGCCATAACTGGGGTTACCCCCAGTCGGGAAAGCAGATAACGAAAAAGTGTTGTTACCAAATGCACCGAACAGAGAAAATGGTGTCGACCCTACCGGCATATTATGAGAAGATGGTCCTTGACTCCCTACTCCAAGTGAACTATGGTGTGTGTTGGGCCTAGCGGATTGTTGGTGGGTACCATCGAGAGAAGGGGATGAAGGAGGTATATGACCTCCCTCGTAAGGGAAAGCATTAAAGGGAGCTGAAGTGCCCCCCATGGGCCCTTGCGGAGGAGTGTTAGAGCTCCCTGCCCCCAGACCTAAAGTTTGTAAATTGGAGTAGGTTAGTACAGAGCTTGTACCTGTGCTAAGCATCATGTATGAGAATGAAGGGCCTGTCGCACTATGTGTGAAAGGAGAAGTGGTCTCTGTAAATATGGGATCAGACCACTTCTTGAGGTAGAGGTAGTCGAGACCATGGTAGCTCAGACCGACGACGATGGGTTAGGAGGTGGAACACCCCCTGTAGTGACATCGATAGTGGGAATAGAAGAATTCCCAGAAGAAGTGGCAGCATTTGTTTCCATTGCTGCGTGTGACACTGTCTGATGCCCATAACAATAAATATGTACGATAATGGGTTTTGAAATATCAGTGGTTGGAGTTTTAGGTGGACCAATAGATTTCTCTCCAAGATCTGAAATAGTTGGTTCCTCCGGATGTTGGTTGGGCACAGTTTCCTGTGACCCGATTTCTTCAAAAGACCCTTCTTGGTCGAGCTTTCGCCTTAGTGGTGGCTCGTGTGGCTCCAGTGTAACCAATGGCAGGCCAAGAATCCTTCGTGACTGGTAGAGCTCATGATCCTCCACCGTGTGAGAAGATCAAAGACACACTATGGCTTTCTATTCATTCAAAAACAACATACACTAGAAAAAAGACCCTACAAGATAAAACAAGAAAACACTATACTAGTTGGAAGAAAAGTTACAACAACCAACACTAGAGAAACTTACCGGTGCAAGTGCAACTCGAACATGGAAGCACCCTCCGGGTATACTCTGCAAAGTGTGGCCCAATTTCTATCCTAGGTACCATGGTATACCCCCACAGTCACCTGTCTATGTCACTAAAAAATATATGCAACTAGGCTGCTAGCGCGCGAACAACCACCAGGCAGGTACAGTCGACAGTCGGTAGACCACAATGAGCAGGGTATCAAGCCCAAAACCTGTCAAGGGTATCGAAAGAAAGTGGTCCAAAAGACAACTAAGGACCTTGAATGGATTCGAGACTCATGGCTCTTCGTGGCAAATGCAATCGACGGAATCCCAAGACAAGCCCTCTATATGTGTTCTCCACTATGATTGGTCTGACTTTGAAGGGGTTATCTCCACTACCTTTCCGCATGCGACCTCATGTTTAGCTCCTGTGTTAGAGGGGGGTCCTGGATAACTTTCACGATACTGGACTTTTAAAACTCCCTAGCACAGACTCNTCCCAATGAAAAGGGGCATCTTTATTTAGAAAATGCATAAATCCCTTTGTGATCTCGACATAGTTGGCTATAAAACGCCTCAAAAAGTTTGCTTTTCCCTATAAATTTTGAAGTTGAAGGATTGTACATGGGGGAGGCAACTGAAGTATTGCCTCCACCTTGAGAGGATCGACCATGATCCATGTTGTTGAGACTATGAAACCGAGCATTCATCCTGACGTTAAGCAAAAGCTACATTTGTTTGGATTCAAGTGAATCTTAAAGTAGCGACATCGCTCAAAGATAAGTTAGAGGTGTGTGGGATGATCCATTCTCTTGCGTGATCATGATGTTAAATCATCTAAATAGGCTTCAACTATATGTTTGAGATCATGGAAAGAAAAAGACATGGCCCGCTAGAAGGTAGCTCCATCATTTTTTAGACCAAAAGGCATCTCATGATAGGAAAACATACCCCATGGATAGATGAAATTTGTTTTGTGTTGGTCTTCGAATTTGATCTATATCTGATTATATCCCAAAAAACAATCCATGAAGAAAAATCCTCGCAACCGACGCATTCATTGACTATCTAGTCAATGAATGGTGTGGGAAAATTATCTTTTGGACAAGCTTTGTTCAAATCATTAAAGTTTGTACATACGTGAATCATGCCCTGTTTCTTGTTGACCAGAACAGGATTTGACACCCATAGGGTCAAATGGATAGGATAGATAAAACCTTCTTTGAGCAGTTTCTCTACTTCAACCTTAATAGTTGTTGCTTTCCTAGGATTAACTGGACAAAGCTTCTGCCAAACTGGCTTGGCATCAGGATAAGTTGTGATTTCATGTTCGACTATTTTTGGATCAATGCCTGGAATTTCCTCGTAATACCAGGAAAAAATGTCACGAAATGATTTAAATAAGTCTGTGTAGATTTGAATCTCTTCGGGGGAACAATCAAATCTGATGAAAACATTCTCCACAATGTTAGGGGTTCTGGAGATATTAATCGGTATAGTTTTAGTGATAGTTTTCATATTACCCTCAACATAAACCTCATGTGTAGCCAAGGGATTGATAGGACAAGACCCATCTCTAGTCATAGTCAAGGTGAATTCCCCTACCTTGATTATGCTTAACTCTGGGAGGAAGTATGATCTGTGATGAAGATCATCCCAGGGTTTGTCTAGACTAGTCATTGCTTCAATGATTACTTCGTCTGAGGGAAAGACTAAGTCCAACGAATCGGTATTAGCGAGGGAACCCTGAGACCAAATAGGCTCCGGAATCGGATCTAACTCTTGTGCAGGAGTTGGATCGATGTCGACTGAATCTTGTTGGACTAAAGAGTACGTTGCTTCTTCCATGAACAAGGGAATGGACATACCATGATGTCATGTCCCTTCCATCATGGTCGACGGGGAAGGAAGAATCCATGGATCATTGAAGTAAGTCATGCAAAATGACAAAACTTGGAAAATCTCAACCTTATGGTGGTCTGATATGAACTTGACATCACCTTGAGGAAGCGGGTAATTGAAAGTACCCATCAAAGGTGGGCACAAAACAACCCCTATGTTGACAACGCCCAGTTGAGGATTATCAATCATCGGGACCGTAGATGCCCCCAATGAAGGGTCAGGTCGGGATAAGGACAATTGATCAATGGTCACAATCCAGTCCTCGTGTGGAAACAACAAGAGCCAGAAAACTGTAGCGACCACTGCCTACATGGCATAGGTCCAACTCCTACCTAACAAGATATTGTAGTCGAGGGATGCGTCAACTACTTCTACCTCGACACACAAGGTCTTCCCTCCTAAATGCACAGGGAAAGGGGGGATGATGCCATGTGGTTGAAATGAACGACCGTCAAAAGTAGTAAGAAGAGTAGGTGATGGAGACAAAACGGGATGGCTAATGGCCTTCCAACACACCAACGACATGACGCTTGTCAAGGCACCCTCATCAACCACTGTGAGGAAAATGTTCTGAGTAAAAATTTTCATGGGGTAAGCCACTACTATCTGAAATGCTACATGGTAAGGGAGACGAGGTTTTAAGTCGGTTGTATCCAGCGTGATTGTACCCGGATTACAAGTCTCAGTAGATCCTAAAGCAGATAATAAATCTTTCCTCAGGGAAGGGCAGCTTTGGAGGACCTCCAAAGCAGACATCGCACAAGGGGTTTGAGACAAATCCTCCACCAAAGAGTATTTATGGGTGGCCCTTGTGTTTGGGTTGTGAGAATCTTTCTTGAACACACCTTTTTGGATGTGTGTCATCATTTCACCCAAATTCTTCTCGATCTAGAGAGGAAGAGATGGGATTTCATCTTCTTTACCTTTCTCATAGGTTCTTGGCTTACTGTAATCATGTGCTCTGGTTGATATAAAAGCATCACCTTTCATCATATACACATTCACGGATGCAGGATTGCTCAAAGACGGAGAGGGTCCTTGATTGCCTCCTTTCGCACTTGTAGAGGCTTGGGTTAGGTTTTTTCCATGTTGAAATGGATTCATTAATACAGCAGGTTGTTGTTATGACACAAACTTTTGGGCCTCGGCAAGTTGGGGGCACTCGTGGGTCAGGTGGTCTTCCACACATAGGTTACACGGATACTTCGCCTTCCATTTCTCGGTGTTGGCCCCACCAACATTATTAGTCGGTTTCTTATCTCCCTTACCCTTCTTACATTGTTTTTTCTTTCCATCAGGCTACTAGGTGGCCTTTGGATTTGTCGATTGCACACTGTGTACATTTGACGTTTGGGTAGGGGGAGCAGCTAAAACAGTAGTTTGGTTGGCCACTGTTTGTTGTATAGACAATTGATGCAATTGTTTTGTCAGTTGTTCAGCGGGCTTTGTTTGTGTTGAACCTACAATACCATCGGCATGTGGTCTAGATCTCTGTCTGGTTTTATCAAGTATGTATCGTGGTGCATCCGAAAAAATCTCGTATAGTAAACCAGATTGAGAATAAATTAGATTAAGTTGTTGAGCTCTCATGATGGCATCTTCTTTGGAAAATACTCCCGAAGTTGTGACGTCTTTGGATAGTTGTGGGACCAAAGACTTAAGGAACCACTCAAGCAGGAATGTTGGTGGGACTGGTACCTTAATCAAACTCTTCTGATGTCTCCATTCTCATATGTGATCAAAGATATGGTCATATTTTGTCTGTTCAAAATTGGCCATCAATTCTGTGCTGGCGTCGTATCTCACAGGTAATTGGAAATGGTTTAGGAACGCCATTGCCAATTCACCGAAGGAAGAATATCTCGAGTGGTCGAGCTCAATGTACCATTTCATAGCACTCCCAATGAGAGTGTGTTGAAACAATCGCAATTGTACGGAGTTGTCTTTCAACAAATTAGACAAGCACCAAAGATGGAAGGTGGTCACATGATCCCCTGGATCTTAGTTAGGCTTGGCTTCGAACTTTGGTATGTTTGAAGGCAATTTCGTTAGCATAGGGGGCCAACATGGATTGTGACAGATGGGATCATTCAACAACCTTGTCAATTATAGCAAATGTAAGGTTTCCAAGAAAGGTAGTTTTAGTTGTTGTTGATGATAACCATGGAAAAAGGGGCCTGGAGTTTGACTAGCACCAGGTTGCCAAGAAAAGTTGGGTTTCTGACCGAGGTTCTGATAAAAACCATGACCATGACCAACATACAAATTTTGTGTTTGAGGAGACATCATCGGCTGATTCCCAAAATAGGACGTAGATGGTTGGGTGTGCATTACATTCGGAGGATTTTGGGAAGGTTTTCCCCATATTGATCCCATGGGTATAGGTATTGTAACTTGCCCAAGGTTCCGTTGGTTATGAAAAGAATTTCCCCAGATTGAAATTCCTGACGAGGGAACTGATCCTTTCAAAGAATTCCAAGGTCCTGATGTGGAAGAAGTTCCTGGGTTTGCCCCCTGTGTAGGAATAGTACCTTGCATAGGATTAGGTTGGCCATAACTGGGGTTACCCCCAGTCGGGAAAGCAGATAACGAAAAAGTGTTGTTACCAAATGCACCGAACAGAGAAAATGGTGTCGACCCTACCGGCATATTATGAGAAGATGGTCCTTGACTCCCTACTCCAAGTGAACTATGGTGTGTGTTGGGCCTAGCGGATTGTTGGTGGGTACCATCGAGAGAAGGGGATGAAGGAGGTATATGACCTCCCTCGTAAGGGAAAGCATTAAAGGGAGCTGAAGTGCCCCCCATGGGCCCTTGCGGAGGAGTGTTAGAGCTCCCTACCCCCAGACCTAAAGTTTGTAAATTGGAGTAGGTTAGTACAGAGCTTGTACCTGTGCTAAGCATCATGTATGAGAACGAAGGGCCTGTCGCACTATGTGTGAAAGGAGTAGTGGTCTCTGTAAATATGGGATCAGACCAATGCTTGAGGTAGAGGTAGTCGAGACCATGGTGGCTCAGACCGACGACGGTGGGTTAGGAGGTGGAACACCCCCTGTAGTGACATCGATAGTGGGAATAGAAGAATTCCCAGAAGAAGTGGCAACATTTGATTCCATTGCTGCATGTGACACTGTCTGATGCCCGTAACGATAAATATGTACGATAATGGGTTTTGAAAGATCAGTGGTTGGAGTTTTAGGTGAACCAATAGATTTCGCTCCAAGATCTGAAATAGTTGGTTCCTCCGGATGTTGGTTGGGCACAGTTTTCTGTGACCCGATTTCTTCAAAAGACCCTTCTTGGTCAAGCTTTCGCCTTAGTGGTGGCTCGTGTGGCTCCAGTGTAACCAACGGCAGGCCAAGAATCCTTCGTGACTGGTAGAGCTCATGATCCTCCACCGTGTGAGAAGATCAAAGACACACTAGGGCTTTCTATTCATTCAAAAACAACATACACTAGAAAAAAGACCCTACAAGATAAAACAAGAAAACACTATACTAGTTGGAAGAAAAGTTACAACAACCAACACTAGAGAAACTTACCGGTGCAAGTGCAACTCGAACATGGAAGCACCCTCCGGGTATACTCTGCAAAGTGTGGCCCAATTTCTATCCTAGGTACCATGGTATACCCCCACAGTCACCTGTCTATGTCACTAAAAAATATATGCAACTAGGCTGCTAGCGCGCGAACAACCACCAGGCAGGTACAGTCGACAGTCGGTAGACCACAATGAGCAGGGTATCAAGCCCAAAACCTGTCAAGGGTATCGAAAGAAAGTGGTCCAAAAGACAACTAAGGACCTTGAATGGATTCGAGACTCATGGCTCTTCGTGGCAAATGCAATCGACGGAATCCCAAGACAAGCCCTCTATATGTGTTCTCCACTATGATTGGTCTGACTTTGAAGGGGTTATCTCCACTACCTTTCCGCATGCGACCTCATGTTTAGCTCCTGTGTTAGAGGGGGGTCCTGGATAACTTTCACGATACTGGACTTTTAAAACTCCCTAGCACAGACTC
>JZKD02S1162438.1:0-12758 GCA_000966675.3 Picea glauca | reverse complement strand
CACACACAGTAATAACCTAGTCTATAGAATACATTCTAGAATTGACCACATGCATTCTTCATGTATCACAAGTAAGCAAAAGGAACTTCATTATTCATTCTGTGCTTTAAGTCGACAAAATTATTCAGCACTAAGTCTGATGACATTCTAAAATTTTTATGCTTTACAAAAGCAAATCATCCATTATATTATTCCAATCTAAATGATAGATACATTCCAACAACCAATTTAGTCATTCTAAACAGAGAAGGAGATAGAATGCATATCTGGATCACTTCACGGGAAGACAAAGGGAATGTAATGAACCTCAAATTCACTATAATTTTTTTTTTCCTATGACATAGTTCAATTTCACTTAAGATTAGAAATTAAGAGAAGGTAAAATTAATTTCTATCCATAATGTCATTTTACACCAGTTGAGATTACTTTGAACCAAAAAGCTTAAGTGGGTAAATTCTTTCCATAATTCTATCACTTCCCTTGACTCTCAAACTACTCCCACATACTTCTTTGTATATAGGAAATGTATAAACTCAAGTCGAAGAAACCTTTGATGTTTAGGGGGATAAAGCTCAGAAGGGATAACACCTTTGAAGTATTTAAAGGGAGGCAGAGATCGAATCGTCTCAAAGAGGTCAAGTTCAGGTGGAGAACACTAAGTCATTTTGGCTAGAGATACTTGAGTGGAGTGAACGAACGATGAGATTTCTTCGTGGGGAAGTACCGAAATCTCGTGGACCATTGGATCTTGTAGATCTGTGAGAAGGTTAAGAGTGATCGTCTTTTAGCGTTCAGAAGCTCAGGAAGAGTAGCAACCATTGGATGAGAAGCAACAGGAGTTGTTGATCTCGCACTTCAAACTTAGCTATTTTGGAGTTCAGGGTTTGGAGCAGTAAGAGATTTTGGAGTCCCTGCATCGCGAACTCCCAATTTGCAAAATCCTGAAAGAATCGAGACCATTGATCTCATGCAAAAGGGCCAAAAACCCGTTAAGCCCCTTTTCGACATTTTGGGTCCTGGGAGTTCGAAGGCCTAGAAATGTTGTATCTGGAGTCGTGAAATCTTGAATTGCAAAACCCCAAAATGTGAAAAGGCCAAGACCCATTAAGCCCCTTTTCGACATTTCAGGTCCCGGGAGTTCGAAGGGCCTAGAAAAGTTGTTGCCAGAGTCGTGAAATCCTGAATCACGAAACCCTGAAATCCCGAACTCCGAAACTTTGAAGTGTTGGGCCCACAGTCCTTTTTCATTTCGCAATTCGACACTTCTTGTTTCAATTTGTTTGTGCATCAGGGGTTCGTAAACCCCAAAATCCTGAACCTTGAAATCCTGAAATCCCGAAATGTTGGGTCCTCAGTCTCTTCGCATTTTGTGATTCGGAAAACAGTGTGGTCTTTTTCTTTTTTGTTCGGCATTTGTAATCGCTGAAACCCGATTGACTTCATCCTTTTACACCATTTTGTTCTGTAAGGTTTAAACCATTAAACAAAATTCTAAGTTAATTTTTCGTTACAGGTCCTGATTAAGCGTCTCCGAACTCTTATGCTTACAGAGCATTATAGTTGCCAAATTTAAAAGGGGTCATTCAAATTCGATTCCCTCAGACTCTTATCGGGTTTGGAAAAAGGGGAAAAAATTCCCAAGGGTAACTGGGGATTTGGTCCTGGTGGTTACAGTATAACTTTTGCAGACATTTCTTCTACACGATTGTCCTGTTCGTTAGAGTAAAAAGAAATATTTGATAACCGATTACCGTTCGGTCTCGTTATGCCCTAAATTTTAAATACCAGGGTTATTGCCTTGAAGACATGACCTATTTTTCAAATGCTAGATGTTGGATCAACTTATGCTAGATCTAAATACTAAATCATTTTATCTCATTTCGACATTCCTTATAATTATTACCAAGGTGGTTTAAATCTGCAATAATGATTATTTAGATTGGATATAATCGTCTGAGTAAAGTTCCGATTCTATGTTTTTCTTCAGAATAATATATGTATATATATATGTAATTTCTTCATTGTTTAGGCCAAAGGGCTGGGAGGAGTTTTAAATCACATGTTGTATACACAGAACTGTAAGGGAAACTGGTGTAATAGTCGGTCTTCCTACCTCAACTATAGATCTGCCTCTACATAGTTTGTTTAATGGAAAAGAAAAAGTAGCATAGTTTAAAAAAATCAGAATGTTGCTCCTGGCATTATCCATACAGTTAGATTAATGAAATTTCAGCATAATTTCCACTCCCCATATTCCAATCTCAGCTTTGGTTTCACTCAAAAAATAAAAAAATAAAAATAGCAGTGAAACTAATTTAGAGGAGATTTCTTCCAGAATTTAACCATGCATGAATCCCTTTAACTATCATAACTAATAAAAGGCCAATTCTATTGTTCGTTCAGATTTAATAAATACATGACATCATATATCAAATCATTTGAACAGAAAATGGAAATCATTTCAGTTTCGATTTAACAAATATATTGCATNAGAGGTCAAGTTCAGGTGGAGAACACTAAGTCATTTTGGCTAGAGATACTTGAGTGGAGTGAACGAACGATGAGATTTCTTCGTGGGGAAGTATCGAAATCTTGTGGACCATTGGATCTTGTAGATCTATGAGAAGGTTAAGAGTGATTGTCTTTTAGCGTTCAGAAGCTCAGGAGGAGTAACAACCATTGGATGAGAAGCAACAGGAGTTGTTGATCTCGCACTTCAAACTTAGCTATTTTGGAGTTCAGGGTTTGGAGCAGCAAGAGATTTTGGAGTCCCTGCATCGCGAACTCCCAATTTGCAAAATCCTAAAAGAATCGGGACCATTGATCTCATGCAAAAGGGCCAAAAACCCGTTAAGCCCCTTTTCGACATTTTTGGTCCCGGGAGTTCGAAGGCCTATAAATGTTGTATCTGGAGTCGTGAAATCTTGAATTGAAAAACCCCAAAATGTGAAAAGGCCAAGACCCATTAAGCCCCTTTTCGACATTTCAGGTCCCGGGAGTTCGAAGGGCCTAGAAAAGTTGTCACCAGAGTCGTGAAATCCTGAATCGCGAAACCCCGAAATCCCGAACTCTGAAACTTTGAAGTGTTGGGCCCACAGTCCTTTTTCATTTCACAATTCGACACTTCTTGTTTCAATTTGTTTGTGCATCAGGGGTTCATAAACCCCGAAATCCTGAACCTTGAAATCCTGAAATCCCGAAATGCTGGGTCCTCAGTCTCTTCGTATTTTGTGATTCGGAAAACAGTGTGGTCTTTTTCTTTTTTGTTCGGCGTTTGTAATCGCTGAAACCCGATTGACTTCATCCTTTTACACCATTTTGTTCTGTAAGGTTTAAACCATTAAACAAAATTCTAAGTTAATTTTTCGTTACAGGTCCTGATTAAGCATCTCCGAACTCTTATGCTTACGGAGCATTACAGTTGCCAAATTTAAAAGGGGTCATTCAAATTCGATTCCCTCAGACTCTTATCGGGTTTGGAAAAAGGGGAAAAAATTCCCAAGGGTAACTGGGGATTTGGTCCCGGTGGTTACAGTATAACTTTTGCAGACATTTCTTCTACACGATTGTCCTGTTCGTTAGAGTAAAAAGAAATATTTGATAACCGATTACCGTTCGGTCTCGTTATGCCCTAAATTTTAAATACCAGGGTTATTGCCTTGAAGACATGACCTATTTTTCAAATGCTAGATGTTGGATCAACTTATGCTAGATCTAAATACTAAATCATTTTATCTCATTTCGACATTCCTTATAATTATTACCAAGGTGGTTTAAATCTGCAATAATGATTATTTAGATTGGATATAATCGTCTGAGTAAAGTTCCGATTCTATGTTTTTCTTCAGAATAATATATGTATATATATATGTAATTTCTTCATTGTTTAGGCCAAAGGGCTGGGAGGAGTTTTAAATCACATGTTGTATACACAGAACTGTAAGGGAAACTGGTGTAATAGTCGGTCTTCCTACCTCAACTATAGATCTGCCTCTACATAGTTTGTTTAATGGAAAAGAAAAAGTAGCATAGTTTAAAAAAATCAGAATGTTGCTCCTGGCATTATCCATACAGTTAGATTAATGAAATTTCAGCATAATTTCCACTCCCCATATTCCAATCTCAGCTTTGGTTTCACTCAAAAAATAAAAAAATAAAAATAGCAGTGAAACTAATTTAGAGGAGATTTCTTCCAGAATTTAACCATGCATGAATCCCTTTAACTATCATAACTAATAAAAGGCCAATTCTATTGTTCGTTCAGATTTAATAAATACATGACATCATATATCAAATCATTTGAACAGAAAATGGAAATCATTTCAGTTTCGATTTAACAAATATATTGCATTAGATATAAAATCATTCAAACAGAAAGGGAGTAGAGAAACATATCTAAATCTGATCGTGAGAAGAAAAAGGGAACAACCACATTTCTCCCAACCATATAACAGGGCAGCCAAATCACTTTCCCAGTTCACCCCCTAGCCTGACCATGAATCCATGAGGGCTAACTCGAAAACACTTCCTTAGCAATGTCCTTCAATTCCAGCAGTTATCCTCTTGCCTCACACTTACTCAGTAGTGCTCATAACAACAAGGAAAATTTGTTTCAGTAGACTCCTCTTGCCTCACACTCAATCCGTATTGTTCATAACAGCAAGAGAGCTCAAAAATATTTTCCCCAACATCCTTGACAACGTCCTGCCTCCTCGGATATGCTATATATCAATTTTTCCCACGTCTTTTTCCCTCCCTTGGAGGAATTTTCTCAGCTTTCTAAACCCCCACATTTTCAGGGGCTGCCAATGGCAAAATATCTGATTTTCCACTTGCAATAATCACCCCAGAGGTAGTTCCAACTTGTTCCCCACTCATGGAGTCATGGTCAACTGATTTTAACATGCTTGATCCATTTGTCCTCCTGTAATTAATATAAATCTTCTATTTTTATACAAGTGTCATAGTCAAATAGTTAGTTGAGTCCCAATCAAAACTCTTCCCAACAGTCATAATAATTAATTACAAATAACAAATTTGAAATTTGGAATTTCCATAAATGGAAAAAATCTTCCAAATTCGAATTTACTTAAAAACGAAATTAAATATCCAAAAAAATTAAATTTCAAAAATATTTTATTTTTGGGGATATCAAATCCTTTCCCCCTTCAGTAAAACATTGTCCTCAGTGTTCGCTCCTTTCCTGAAACGAGATTGGATGATATTTCCGCAAATCTCCCTTCGACTCCCAAGTGGCCTCCTCAGGACTAAAGTGCTTCCATTGCAGCTTTACTTGAGCGATGACACTGTTCGGAAGTGCTATTTCTCTCTGGTCCAAAATGCTTAGGGGTTCCACCTAGAACTCGCCTTCGGGTTCCACCTGCACCAAGTTCCAATCAATCCTATGAGTAGGGTCATGAATATATTTTTCCAACAAGGAAACATGAAATACATTATGAATTCTTAGATTAGTTGGAAGTGTAAGTTGATATGCTACAGGTCCAATTCAATCTAGTATCCCAAAGGGCCCATAAAACCTAGGTGTCATATTGGCACAGTTCCCTAACTTCAACGAGCTTTTTCGGGATTTGACCTTCAAATAAACATGGTCTCCTACTTGAAATTCCAAGTGTCTTCTTTTCTGATCTGCATAGTTCTTCTGTCTATCCTGTGCTTCTTTCAATTTCTGTTGTACCTTCCTTACCATGTTCTCCATTTCTTGGAGCATCTCTGGTCCAACCATGAGTTTGTCAGCTGGGTTATCCCAGCTAATTGGAGTTGTACANGGTGGTTACAGTATAACTTTTGCAGACATTTCTTCTACACGATTGTCCTGTTCGTTAGAGTAAAAAGAAATATTTGATAACCGATTACCGTTCGGTCTCGTTATGCCCTAAATTTTAAATACCAGGGTTATTGCCTTGAAGACATGACCTATTTTTCAAATGCTAGATGTTGGATCAACTTATGCTAGATCTAAATACTAAATCATTTTATCTCATTTCGACATTCCTTATAATTATTACCAAGGTGGTTTAAATCTGCAATAATGATTATTTAGATTGGATATAATCGTCTGAGTAAAGTTCCGATTCTATGTTTTTCTTCAGAATAATATATGTATATATATATGTAATTTCTTCATTGTTTAGGCCAAAGGGCTGGGAGGAGTTTTAAATCACATGTTGTATACACAGAACTGTAAGGGAAACTGGTGTAATAGTCGGTCTTCCTACCTCAACTATAGATCTGCCTCTACATAGTTTGTTTAATGGAAAAGAAAAAGTAGCATAGTTTAAAAAAATCAGAATGTTGCTCCTGGCATTATCCATACAGTTAGATTAATGAAATTTCAGCATAATTTCCACTCCCCATATTCCAATCTCAGCTTTGGTTTCACTCAAAAAATAAAAAAATAAAAATAGCAGTGAAACTAATTTAGAGGAGATTTCTTCCAGAATTTAACCATGCATGAATCCCTTTAACTATCATAACTAATAAAAGGCCAATTCTATTGTTCGTTCAGATTTAATAAATACATGACATCATATATCAAATCATTTGAACAGAAAATGGAAATCATTTCAGTTTCGATTTAACAAATATATTGCATCAGATATAAAATCATTCAAACAGAAAGGGAGTAGAGAAACATATCTAAAGTTGATCGTGAGAAGAAAAAGGGAACAACCACATTCCTCCCAACCATAGAACAGGGCAGCCAAATCACTTTCCCAGTTCACCCCCTAGCCTGACCATGAATCCATGAGGGCTAACTCGAAAACGCTTCCTTAGCAATGTCCTTCAATTCCAGCAGTTATCCTCTTGCCTCACACTTACTCAGTAGTGCTCATAACAACAAGGAAAATTCGTTTCAGTAGACTCCTCTTGCCTCACACTCAATCCGTATTGTTCATAACAGCAAGAGAGCTCAAAAATATTTTCCCCAACATCCTTGACAACGTCCTGACTCCTCGCATATGCTATATATCAATTTTTCCCACGTCTTTTTCCCTCCCTTGGAGGAATTTTCCCAGCTTTCTAAACCCCCACTTTTTCAGGGGCTGCCAATGGCCAAATATATGATTTTCCACTTGCAATAATCATCCCAGAGGTAGTTCCAACTTGTTCCCCACTCATGGAGTCATGGTCAACTAATTTTAACATGGCTGTTCCATTTGTCCTCCTGTAATTAATATAAATCTTCTATTTTTATACAAGTGTCATAGTCAAATAGTTAGCT
This sequence comes from Picea glauca, assembly GCA_000966675.3. NCBI lineage: Eukaryota > Viridiplantae > Streptophyta > Pinopsida > Pinales > Pinaceae > Picea > Picea glauca. The sequence goes on along the minus strand of JZKD02S1162438.1, from coordinate 5,514 downwards.
GAGTCCCAATCAAAAATCTTCTCAACAGTCATAATAATTAATTACAAATAACAAATTTGAAATTTGGAATTTCCATAAATGGCAAAAATCTTCCAAATTCGAACTTACTTAAAAACGAAATTAAATATCCAACAAATTTAAATTTCAAAAATATTTTATTTTTGGGGATATCACATCCTTTCCCCCTTCAGTAAAACATTGTCCTCAGTGTTCGTTCCTTTCCTAGAACGAGATTGGATGATATTTCCGCAAATCTCCCTTCGACTCCCAAGTGGCCTCCTCAGGACTAAAGTGCTTCCATTGCAGCTTTACTTGAGCGATGACATTGTTCGGAAGTGCTATTTCTCTCTAGTCCAAAATGCTTAGGGGTTCCACCTAGAACTCGCCTTCGGGTTCCACCTGCACCAAGTTCCAATCAATCCTATGAGTAGGGTCATGAATATATTTTTCCAACAAGGAAACATGAAATACATTATGAATTCTTAGATTAGTTGGAAGTGTAAGTTGATATGCTACAGGTCCAATTCAATCTAGTATCCCAAAGGGCCCATAAAACCTAGGTGTCATATTGGCACAGTTCCCTAACTTCAACGAGCTTTTTCGGGATTTGACCTTCAAATAAACATGGTCTCCTACTTGAAATTCCAAGTGTCTTCTTTTCTGATCTGCATAGTTCTTCTGTCTATCCTGTGCTTCTTTCAATTTCTGTTGTACCTTCCTTACCATGTTCTCCATTTCTTGGAGCATCTCTGGTCCAACCATGAGTTTGTCAGCTGGGTTATCCCAGCTAATTGGAGTTGTACATTTTCTGTCATTCAGTATTTCGAAAGGGCTCAGCTTAGCCGAAGTTTGGTACCCATTGTTATATGCAAATTCTACCAAGTGTAGGTAATCTTCCCACTTGTTCGGTTTTGTTCTTACATACATGCAGAGCATATCCTCTATGATTTGGTTTGTCCTTTCGATCTGTCCATCTGTTTTTGGATGATAACTCATACTGAAATTCAAATTAGTATTTATCCCTGCAAACAATTCCTTCCAAAAAGAGGATGTGAATTTTACGTCTCTATTTGAAATCACCATTTTAGGAATACCATGCAGTCTAAAAATTTCTTTCATGAATATTTCAGCAATGTTTATAGCTTTAAAAGTAGACTTTATAGGAATAAAGTGTGTAGACTTACTGAGTTTATCGATTACAACCATGATAGAATCATTCTGTTTCTAAGTTTTAGGAAAACCTATTATAAAGTCCAATGATATGGTCTCCCATTTCCATTCTGATATTGATAATGGCTGTAATAGGCTAGCTAGATGCTGGTGTTCAGCCTTAACCTACTGACAATCTTGGCACCTAGCCAAGTATTCTGCTATTTTGCCTTTCATATTAGGCCAGTAAAACAATTTTCTAAGTCCCATTATCATTTTTTGGTAACCTGGATGACCAAAATACGGTTTCTTATGCACTTCGTCCAAAACTGTTAATTTCAACTCTGTTGAATTTGGTATGTAAAGTCTATTTTTAAATCATAATAATCCCTTCTTGTCGATACTTAGATCTAGTTTATCTGAGTCTGTGGTATTGTTTTGTAATTCTKCCATCATCTTAGTGTAATTTTCGTCGCTAATACTGGTCGTCCTTACCTTTTGTTCTAGATCACTTTCCACCCTACTGATATTTACCTCAAATAACCCATGGACTCTTCTTCTTAAAGCATCTGCTACTCTATTTTCTTTTCCCTTGATATGTCTGACTTCGAAGTCGAATTCACTCCAGAAGGATAACCATTTGGCTTGTCGTGCATTGAGCTCTGTTTGACTAAACAAATATTTCACACCGCTATTATCCATCAATAGTAGAAATTTCCTCCCCATTATGTAGTGTCGCCACATTTTTAATGCATGTATTACCGCTGCCAATTCTAAGTCATGAGTGACATAATTTCTCTCAGGTTCCTTTAATTTCTGAGACTCATAACAAATAACGTGTCCTTCTAGAGTTAGGACACCATCTAGTCCCTCTTTACTTGCATCAACACATACTGTGAAGTATTTATCTGGGTCTGCTACCTTCAAAATGGGCGTTGATGTCAATAATTCTTTCATCTTGTTAAAACTGTCTTGACACTTTTGCGACCAATTAAAATTGGTCCCTTTCTTTTGTAATGATGTGATAGGGTAGACTATCTTGGAAAATCCTTCTATAAACCTACGGTAATATCCGGTGATTCCCATGAATGATCGGATATCTACTACATCCTTAGGTACTGGCCATTGCATAATGGATTTTTTCTTCTCCGGGTCTACGAAAATGCCTTTTGCTGAAATTACATGTCCTAGATATTGTATTTCTTTTTGATAAAAGTCACACTTGTCAAATTTGGCGTACAGTTTGTGTTTTCTCAACGTTTGTAGCACTATCCTTAAGTGTTCATCATGTTCTTCCTCCTTTTTTGAATAGACTAGAATATCGTCGATAAACACTACCGCGAACTTGTCTAAGTATTGTCCGAAGATACTGTTCATCAGGCACATAAACATGGCTGGCGCGTTAGTGAGTCCAAAAGGTATGACGACGAATTCATAGTGTCCATATCTTGTTTGAAAAGCTATTTTGTTTATGTCCTCATCTTTTATCCTAATTTGATGATAACCGGATCGTAAATCCAGTTTTGAAAAGATCTTGGCCCCACCAACTTGATCGAACTGATCATTTATCCTTGGTAAGGGGTATTTGTTCTTAATAGTCATTTTGTTCAGTTTTCTATAGTCGATACATAGTCTTAGAGTACCATCTTTCTTTTTCACAAAGAGGATTGGTGCTCGCCATGGAAAGACACTCGGTCTGATATACTCTTTGTCCAACAATTCTTGTAATCATATTTTTAATTCCGTCAGTTCTGGTAGACTCATTCGGTAGGGTGCTTTTGAGATAGGGGCTGATCCGGGTAGTAAATCTATGGAGAAATCTATTTTCCTTCTAAGAGGTAATTCTAGTATCTCATCCACAAACATGTCTCTGAATTCACGTAGGACAACAAAGGCTTCTAACTTGGGCTTATCTTCTTTTTCTAATAGATTCATCACTTGGATGGCATAAANGTGCTTCTTTCAATTTCTGTTGTACCTTCCTTACCATGTTCTCCATTTCTTGGAGCATCTCTGGTCCAACCATGAGTTTGTCAGCTGGGTTATCCCAGCTAATTGGAGTTGTACACTTTCTGTCATTCATTATTTCGAAAGGGCTCATCTTAGCCGAAGTTTGGTACCCATTGTTATATGCAAATTCTACCAAGTGTAGGTAATATTCCCACTTGTTCGGTTTTGTTCTTACATACATGCGGAGCATATCCTCTATGATTTGGTTTGTCCTTTCGATCTGTCCATCTGTTTGTGGATGATAACTCATACTGAAATTCAAATTAGTATTTATCCCTGCAAACAATTCCTTCCAAAAAGAGGATGTGAATTTTACGTCTCTATCTAAAATCACCATTTTAGGAATACCATGCAGTCTAAAAATTTATTTCATGAATATTTCAGCAATGTTTATAGCTTTAAAAGTAGACTTTATAGGAATAAAGTGTGTAGAATTACTGAGTTTATCGATTACAACCATGATAGAATCATTCTGTTTCTGAGTTTTAGGAAAACCTATTATAAATTCCAATGATATGGTCTCCCATTTCCATTCTGATATTGATAATGGCTGTAATAGGCTAGCTAGATGTTGGTGTTCAGCCTTAACCTACTGACAATATTGGCACCTAGCCAAGTATTCTGCTATTTCGCCTTTCATATTAGGCCAGTAAAACAATTTTCTAAGTCCTGTTATCATTTTTTGGTAACCTGGATGCCCAAAACACGGTTTCTTATGCACTTCGTCCAAAACTGTTAATTTCAACTCTGTTGAATTTGGTATGTAAAGTCTATTTTTAAATCATAATAATCCCTTCTTGTCGATACTTAGATCTAGTTTATCTGAGTCTGTGGTATTGTTTTGTAATTCTGCCATCATCTTAGTGTAATTTTCGTCGCTAATACTGGTCGTCCTTACCTTTTGTTCTAGATCACTTTCCACCCTACTGATATTTACCTCAAATAACCCATGGACTCTTCTTCTTAATGCATCTGCTACTCTATTTTCTTTTCCCTTGATATGTCTGACTTCGAAGTCGAATTCGCTCAAGAAGGATAACCATTTGGCTTTCCGTGCATTGAGCTCTGTTTGACTAAATAGATATTTCACACCGCTATTATCCATCAATAGTAGAAATTTCCTCCCCATTATGTAGTGTCGCCACATTTTTAATGCATGTATTACCGCTGCCAATTCTAAGTCACGAGTGACATAATTTCTCTCATGTTCCTTTAATTTCTGAGACTCATAACAAATAACGTGTCCTTCTAGAGTTAGGACACCAGCTAGTCCCTCTTTACTTGCATCAACACATACTGTGAAGTATTTATCTGGGTCTACTACCTTCAAAATGGGCGTTGATGTCAATAATTCTTTCAGCTTGTTAAAACTGTCTTGACACTTTTGCGACCAATTAAAATTGGTCCCTTTCTTTTGTAATGATGTGATAGGGTAGACTATCTTGGAAAATCCTTCTATAAACCTACGGTAATATCCGGTGATTCCCATGAATGATCGGATATCTACTACATCCTTAGGTACTGGCCATTGCATAATGGATTTTTTCTTCTCCGGGTCTACGAAAATGCCTTTTGCTGAAATTACATGTCCTAGATATTGTATTTCTTTTTGATAAAAGTCACACTTGTCAAATTTGGCGTACAGTTTGTGTTTTCTCAACGTTTGTAGCACTATCCTTAAGTGTTCATCATGTTCTTCCTCCTTTTTTGAATAGACTAGAATATCGTCGATAAACACTACCGCGAACTTGTCTAAGTATTGTCCGAAGATACTGTTCATCAGGCACATAAACATGGCTGGCGCGTTAGTGAGTCCAAAAGGTATGACGACGAATTCATAGTGTCCATATCTTGTTTGAAAAGCTATTTTGTTTATGTCCTCATCTTTTATCCTAATTTGATGATAACCGGATCGTAAATCCAGTTTTGAAAAGATCTTGGCCCCACCAACTTGATCGAACTGATCATTTATCCTTGGTAAGGGGTATTTGTTCTTAATAGTCATTTTGTTCAGTTTTCTATAGTCGATACATAGTCTTAGAGTACCATCTTTCTTTTTCACAAAGAGGATTGGTGCTCGCCATGGAAAGACACTCGGTCTGATATACTCTTTGTCCAACAATTCTTGTAATCATATTTTTAATTCCGTCAGTTCTGGTAGACTCATTCGGTAGGGTGCTTTTGAGATAGGGGCTGATCCGGGTAGTAAATCTATGGAGAAATCTATTTTCCTTCTAAGAGGTAATTCTAGTATCTCATCCACAAACATGTCTCTGAATTCACGTAGGACAACAAAGGCTTCTAACTTGGGCTTATCTTCTTTTTCTAATAGATTCATCACTTGGATGGCATAAA